>ML218447.1:5791-75581 GCA_004785975.1 Popillia japonica
TTAAATTCTACGTGCTAATGAAATAAAAGAAAAATTTAATGAACGAATACAATAGTTATAACTACTAGAACACAATGTTAAGCAAACTAGATACGTAGCTTTGAAATTCAACCGCTATGTTCGTAGGTAGATATTTCTCAATCCGCAACCTTTCAAATTACTTCTCCCTATGCAACAGCTATTATCGCAGTTTTGTAGCTATGATGTTGCAGTCACTTTTCTTTGTGCAACAAAACAAAAAAAAATCGACATACGTCTCTATGAAACATGACATCTTTATCCGCTTTTTTGCTCTTTTATTAATAAGTGTCAAGTAGTGAAAAGTCACGCTATACGCTTCTAGCTATTCTCCTATCTCTTCCGCCGCGTCACACATTCTACTATGAACGCTACAGGACCCTTTTCTATTTCATAGCCCGTGAAATTCGCCATTTTACTACGAATACGTGTGTGCACCTGTTTTCGTTTACCGACCCTTATGAGATGTAGGTGACAATGTAGATTGTAAACCTAGAAACCTCTCAGTACGGAGTCCGTTTAGTGAAATCTGATATGGTTATACGATATTTAATTGCAACTGTCCTGCCAATCTTTACTGAATATAAAATGTTTTGTATGACTACACATATACTAAGGATTTAAAACTCGTAATATGCATAATATCACCGTTTGCATTCCGGTATTCTTCTACTACAATACTATGAATTAAAAATGTTCAAATACTAAACACTAATGGATGCCATCAATTATTGAATTAGAAAATGGTTTGCCATCTTCCATGATGGTTCACTAAACTAGCCAATCCGGAGTTTATTGTCTGGCATTCTTGCCACATTAAGACTCTACCACTCATTTCACGAATGTACCAACCGAACCTACCCTGACAGGAACTAAAAATTATTCTCCGCAGACAGCACATTACACAAAAGAACTTTGTTGAGTGTGTTGGTACTTCCAGGTAGAAGACAGGTTTTATCAATAAGAGCCATGGCATGGCTATGGGCTCGCCACTCTCTCCGATACTAAGTAATATCTATATGGAAGAATTTGGAAGCAGAGCTATAAATACGTACAATAAAAAGTCAAAAATGTAGTTACGATAGGTAGCTGAGAAATTTGTAATATGGCTCCATGGCGAAGAAGTGCGGAATGAATTCCTACAACATATAAACAATATAGGAAAAACCATCAAATTCACCATGGAAAAGAATCGGAGAGTATGATACCGTTCCCGGATCTCCTCATACATAGGGCACACTCAAAATCACAGTGTACAAGAAACCTACACACACAGGACAATATTTATATTTCGACTCCAGCCACCCGAAGAATGTGAAAATTGTTGAAAGAGTTCCGCAACATATCCCTTAAAGCAGGCGGATTATAAAAATCCTACAAACGACGGAAATGGCTCAGCCAACAGCTTCAGAGATAGTACTATCATTAGTTAAACGCTTTCTCATAAAATGACTGCAGTAATCTGGAACAATGTATTGAGAAATATTACTTGCAAACATTATAAAATCCCATACTTTAATAATAGCACCTAAATATTTGAAGCCCTTATAATTGGATCCCTAAAATCCGATAATAAATAAAAGTAAAGTAATTATATGCATATTCAAGCTTCGTTCTCCCTTGAAACAAATCCATGAAAATAAACAGAAAAAAGAAAAATTTAAAAATACTACAGAATAATTAAAGTGTAAATTGTAAGTTCATACATAAGCAGATTATCAGATAAACACAAACAGTTGGTCAGGAAAGTGAACTTCATGCACGCTAACTGGCCAGAAGTGCCAAGAGCGAAGTTTCGTATTCATGTCAAGGTGTCTGGCAAAGTACTACATGCAAATGAAGTAACGCTCTTTAGTCGTATCTTTGAAGAACACAACTTATATTGTATATCCTTAAAAAGGTATACTTATTACTTGTAGAATGTGTATTAGAACTTTGACTTTTAAGTTAATTTTATTTTTGGTTTTTATTTATTTGTGTTATGTAATTTTAAAATATGACAAGCCCAACTCTGATAGTGTAGCGTACATTATATGTAAATCTTTCTACTTATGATTCAGATGTATTGAATATGAAAAAGTGCAAAATGATAAAGACAATTGCTGCTGTAAATAACGTTTTCCAGTAATCACAAGAAGTATTTGAGTATTTTTATCTGAAAACGCATCCCCGTGTAACAAAACATATTTGTACTGATTACGTCTCCAGCCTCGCCTATTTTCATGCAGCTGCTATTATACCTTTCGTGGGAACGTACTACTTAGTAATTTAAATGTATCAGCTCTCGAAATTGTCATAATACACATTTCTGATCTAATTTTAGATAAAAATGAAGCCAACAAATGTCCGATAAGCTTTCTGCGTGTGAGCTGAGGGACAAAACTGTCACTCACAGAAGTGTGCTATCTCTTACGTTCTGCCGTATAAAACATCGCATTCGAGTAAATGACATCATGAAAGCTGCGATATAATACAAGCAAGATAACCAAATGGAAGCAAACGTATCATTTAAGGAATGTTCATAAAAATTTAACCATGATTTACGAATTTCACATAAATTACTGATTATGAAATTAGCAACGCCTGCATATGTAATTTAGCGAGCTATTCTAAAAGAGTGTAAATTTTTGCAACAAGCTTTATTATCATCGGTGGAATCTTTTCAGAACAGCTTTTGAACTATACTATTTATCAAGATTACCTATATTGCAAGGTAAATTATTACCACATTCTCGCGATTTATTGTCTGTTAAGCCCGTTTTAGACGATGTCAGTTTTGCTAAGCAATTAGACAAGAAATTAACCATCATAAATTAGACATCATATATCCATGAAAATTTGAAAAAAGGATTTAATCATGTTTTACACATGTTTGTCCGAATTCTTAAGGAATCAACGCAAACTTAAAAATAGCTTTGCCCAGAATATTGAGCGGCATCTATGCATTTTCTTTGAGCGAGAAGTTGATGAAATCATGCCATCAACCTGGATCAAACAACACCCGAACAATGTTTAATTACAGGCTGCAAAAACCTAAAAAATACTCCAGCATGTGCGGCACAACTTTTTAGTGGACAAAAATGGTGAAAAGTAGACAGAAACGGATATTATCGCAACTACACAAATTTTGCAAAGATTATTTCAACAGGGCGGGAACAGGTCATCCACTAGAGCAGCAGAAATTAGAAGTTTTTCTTGATTTTTTTATGGGAAAAGTACATTGAAAGTACACGAATTATAGAAAAAAGAAGAAAACTTCAATAGCATACATACTAACAAACAGCTATGCAACTATACTAAGAAATAGGTCTAAAAATATTTAAATAACACAGTCATTTTCTGCCTCGAATATAAGTTGAACAATTTAATGCTCCACTTCCCTTGTTATATTCTTATCACGTATTTGTGCTAGTCTACTGGCTATAATGGCTAATGGATAGCATCATTTTCCGCTGTAACTAATTCTAAACCACTCGGAGAAAGTCGTGTCTTATTTTTATTTCAAATTTTAATTATTACAACAATATTAAAGACAAAAAGTTTTTTTTAATTATTTGAGCATACTCTAAACAGAAGCATGAGAGATTATATATCGAAGAGAGAGAACAGTTCTTTTTGAATGAAAATATAATTAACATTGAGTAATTACTGGCATGGCACCTTTAGTCGGATAAAATTGTAGTTGAGTACACAATAAGTCTTTTGGACTGCAGTGTATAGTAGATGCATGGAAATTTCCGATGTTCCTAGATTCTGCTCCTGTCTAATCCAATACAATACAATCAGTTTGTTATATATGTAGTTAAAGCCATTTCAGATTTTTTTCAACTTGATATTCGAATTAATTTCCAGTTATCTAGTTATCAGATAAGACAATAAAAGTTCCTCTGTTGGAATCAATTGTTGATAATAAAGAAATAACACTCGAAAATTCATAAGATACCATTCACTGTTCTTGACTATCAAAAAACTTCCTCTCTTAACTTCTAAGTACCTTCTGAACACTTTTTGTGCGCATCTTCTTACAATTTCTATATAATATACTGAGATTACAACGAAGGATATCGCTAAGCCTGGGCAAGCATACCACAGTTTTCCAGGGAGGTATTTGGTCGGACAACCTGTGCAGGAATTATTGCAAAGGGAGGCTGCAAGAATAGGAAAATAAATATAATGACTGATAGCCAGGCTGCTATCAGAGCTATTGTGAACCCTATCACTAGAATGTGAACGATCCCTTAATATTCTGGCACAGGATAACAAAGTTTCCTTAGTTTAGGTGCCAGGACACGAGGATATTAAGGGGAATACAAGAGCTGACGACCTAGTCAGCAAGCTCTGAGAGGCACTTCATAGGACCAGAGTCAGCATGCGGTCTAAGGATTCCACTGTGAGGGAGATCTGGTCCTGGTTGTACAAAGAAAAGATTAAGAAATGGAAGTCGACTGCAGATCAACTCCATACTAAAGCGCTAATAGGGGATGGGGATGCTAAGTTTTCTGATAACCTACTACGACGCAGTAAAAAGGAAATTAAGATCATCAGTGGGTTGGTGACCGGACATTGCCCTTGAGAAAGCATCTATACAACACAGGTCGAGTAAGCGAACGTAGAAGATGCGAGGTGCAGGAGGAAACGGGTCTACATGTAATCTGCTCATGCGAGGAACTGAGGGAACTTAGGCGGAAATATTTCGGGGAGGACTTACTTGAGCCCTCGAAGGTTTTGCGGTATAACTAAGGATTCCGGTATGAGGGAGATCTGGTCCAGGCTAGACAAAAAGAATGTTAAGAAATGGAGGTCGACTGCAGGTCAACCTCATACTAAAGCGCTAATAGGGGATAGGGATGCTAAGTTTTCCGATAATCTACTTAGACACAGTAAAAAGGAAATCGAAATTATTACTGGGCTACTAACCGGACATTACACCCTGAAAAAGCATCTATACAACACAGGTCGAGTAAGCGCACCATGGTGCAAGAGATGCGAGGTAACTGAGAGAAGTGCGAGAGAACTGAGGAAACTCAGACATAAATATTTCGGAGAGGACTTACTTGAGCCATCGAAGTTTCTCAAGCTTCCCCTGGGCAAGATACCGGGCTTCATAGAGGACACTAGGATACTCTAGTGGAAGTAAGAGATCTGATATGGTTGGTACAATTAGCATCTAGAGCAAGTGAATGGTCAGTAAGGTGTCCACTTTAATTTGTAAATGAATGAGTACTGGGATTATAGGGACTACTGCACTAGAAACGAAAGCTGCAACTATCGCCCGCTTCTCTCTGAGCAATTTAGTGGCGCTGAACTCAAACCACAGCCTTCTACTGGATTAATGCAAATATCAGATTCTCTCGTAGATATATCAATTTTCATTTGAACCACACTGTCAATGAAAACGTGAACGTTGTTATTGGTAAGTCTGATGATTTAACACTTCATCCAACATAAACTTAAACAACCTAAATCTAGCAAATATCTTTGTGAATATGGATTGTACTCAAAATATTCTCATTTCCAAGCAAGCATCTAGGTCAAACTGATGACATTGAGCAGATATTACTGCATCTAGAAAAAAAGAGGATGACAACATCAGTTGTGTTGAACCAAAGATACAACGTCATATGGCATAAGTTTTTTGAACACGTATATATTATTTCTACGTAAATCAATTATCTTCTTCGTTGTTGGCATGTCATCATTACAAAAATTATGCTAAGATAACAATAAATATGACCACGGGTTCAAGCATGCTACTCAATCTAGTAGTTGATCCATACAAATTAAAACAGTTAGGACGCAGACGTTAATATAAAGTCCCACTATATCTCATTTTATGTATATTTTCATACCGAATTATGGGTCATGCTTCTATTCAAGCAGTGAAGAAGTAATACGATATTCAACCCCCAAATTTCTAGTTTTCCAAATATTTGGGATTCCTAGTCAAACACTGCTTTAACATATGGAACATAAGGGCTTTAACTTAGTCAAACTGGTTACAACTTCAAAACTATCAACGTCTTCTACTCTAAGTGCAAGACTAGAAAAAAATATGAAACCAAACACCACGTGGCAATATTAACATTGAAGAAATTTTTTAGGATGACGACAAAAAGGTACACGAGCTATCTCAACCGAAGAGAAAGCAAACATTACGGTTATGTAAAGTTTTGAAGTTGCAAAAAAAAATCAAACTAGCTTCTTACACAAAAAGTAAAAATGTTAACTCAAAAAATTATGAAAGAACGGGTTTGTAGCGTCTTACGGTTGCATAAATCGTTGGGCAAAAAAGTTTCAAATGATGTTACGTTTAACAACAAGATACTGATACGGATGCGCAACTGCTTGGATTGAGAACAACTGGCCGCAGACTAATAAAAATATGATCCGTTACTAATTTACAACGCGGACGAAACCGGAATTTATTACAGAACGTTACCGAAACACGCTTTGTTCTTCAAAAGCGAATTCAAACAAAATTGTAAAGTTAGCAAAGACAGACTAACGCTTCTTTGCACCGTAAATATCGCCAGAGAAAGAGAAAAATTGCCGGCCAAAAGAAAATTTATGATACTGTAAAGGCTGAAGATTTTATCAGTACAATACGAGAATAAAAATACACAATAAAAAAGTTAGTTTAGGTAACGTATTCGATCCTCGGTGAATGGTTGGCAATTGGGACAAAGAACTAATATGAAACATTACTCTCTGGTTGCACTATGGTGCGTAATTGGGACACTTCCTTCTTTTTCGATATTCTAACCCATTTTTAGTCAAAATTTTTCCAACAATACTATGTGCAATTCCAAACCGACGGCCTAAAGTACCGGTAGGCGTCCCAACTCTGTCTTAAACAGATTTGACGAGTCTGTTTACTTCATGTGGGGCCAAACTAGAAGTTGTCCACTTTTGGGTAAATTGATGAATGGCAAACCTTCTTCACATTGCTTAATTGTGCGGTAAATTCAGAAGAAATCTAAAGATTAAAAACTTTTCTACCCGGCAACACCTGTAAGATTTCAATACAGCAAGCATTGTCATGCTAGTTGACAATTCTAGCGTTTATTTCATAAATTTAACACTGAAAAAAATAAATTGGTCCTTCATTGAATACTACTGACTACAATTATTCAACCTTGTGACTAAGAGGAGATAAAGCATCTAGGTCAAACTAATGACATTAAGCAGATATTACTGGATCTATAAAAAAACTGAGACGACATCAGTTATGTTGAACCAAAGATACAACGCCATATGCCCACAAGTTTTACTTTGAACAGGTATACATTATTTCTACGTAAATCAACCTTCTTCTTCGTTTTCAGTATGTCATCATTAACAAAAATTATCCTAAAATAACAATAAATACGACCAGGGATTCAAGCATGCTACTCAATCTAGTATTAGATCCATACAAATTAAAACAGTTAGGACGTAGACGTTAATATAAAGTCCTTTTGTATCTCATTTTATGTATATTTTCATACCGAATTATGGACCATGTTTCTATTCAAGCAGCGAAGAAGTAATACGATCCGTTTCATTTCGTTAGGATATCCAATATAAAATTTCGACGGTTATAAATTGTGTATACCGAGGTACATACGCTCTCCTTAATTTCCACTTTAATATTACGGCGTATCTTTATTACCGCGTCTCCTGCTTCTACTGCCCTTTATATCCTCCTTTTTATCCTTTTAAAGTCTTCAAGTGCTCCATTTTGTCAGAATTATTCACGTATATTGCACAAACTTAGAATGCAGATCTTTCTAGATGTTTCGAGACAAGTGCAAGAAGGGATCGCAATTAAAACGAAATTTATTAAATCCACATTAATCGTATACGCGTTGAAGGATAAAGCCAGAATGCAGTTCGTTTATTACAAGACTCACGTCCTATAATGGTAAATGCGACGAAAAGGCCGCTCTCTAAACATAATCCGGAACTTCAATATGCAGTAAATTCTAAACTAAACTTTCAACATGTTAGTTACCGGTTAATGTTAAAGTAATGTACATATCTGTTAACACATCACCAGATTCTTATGGTTATTTCAGTTTTTCTAATTAATAGTAGATTTCCTGGTAAGTTAAAAATATGGCGTCCTATTTAAATTAATCAAGTTATAGACACTTAAAGTTGTTACTAGCTCACTTTTAATTTTTGGACACCATGTATAAGATGGCAACTTTATTATAATGGGAATATAAAATATGATCTATTGGTACACTTCATTGTAAATTTCGCTTCCATAACTTAAATACTTCTTAGGTATTTAAAATCTGCAAATAAGGTTAGATTTGCAGAAAATTCAAATTACCGGAAAAAACTTAAGGTTTAGACATTATAAACCTTATTAAAACAACCACTTATTTTGATCGGAGAATCCAAAAATGCAATAACATTCATAGTGTTCCATTTAAAAAAACACCTCTTTGATACTTTTAGAGCTTTTGGGGCACCCTGTATAATATGAAAATAATTTTGAAAAGTACCCGTAATAGACCTGCATACATCTCAAAAGCGAAACTTTTTGAAAGTCACGTATTTTCGCCACAATATTCCGTGCCATATAGCGTGAATAACCCTGTATATCAACATGATTTATTTTTCATCATAATGCAACTACGAAAATTGGCAAGTGCGTGTAGATCCAAGAAAGAATTGTACATAAAAGGTGGGAATTTACTTAGTACTCCTGGCAAAACAATGCAAGGAAAAGGATCTAATCAAGGTTCAAGACACTAACCGCGTTGTCTACGATGTCTCCAAGAATGCTGAAGTAATGGGTGACTTCAACTGACAACAATTCGGGAAACAACTGTAAACTAGAGTCTCGCGAGGCTGAACAACGATCCCCAGAGCTTTGAAAAAACTTCCCGATAACACTTACAACTACCAGTCAATTTTGTTAATGCCATCATCTGCCGTCGATGTTTTCCGCAGATTTGGAAGCACGCTATTGACGTATCGAATACCATCTAACATCACTGATCTTCGGTCGAACTACTGCCATTTGTAAAGAATGAAGAAAAGGTTCAAGTCATACAAGAATTCCAGAGGCCTATCGCAATGTTTATGAAACCATGAAAGCTTTCTTTTCGATATAGTTTTTGGCACGATCGAACATCAAGCCACAAACTATAAAATGGTAATCGCTGGCCTGAACATACAAGCACAAGTTACTTTAATGGGCGACTGTATTGTATTGTTAGGCAATATGCTGACGATGCTACTTGTATTGGATCCGCACCAAGAGTATCCCATACATGTATATGAGCCCCGTGGTTAGTAACATGTTAGACTACTGTGATAGAAATAATTCAATCATTGTGGAAAAACAAAGTTTGTATCATTTTCTAAAAATAATAAATCGCATCATGGCTTATGTATATGTAAGAGTGGATAAGAAATCTACTCCTGAAACTTCACACATTAATTTCATAGGCATAATAATAGATAGTAGTCTCTCATGCAATATGCATTGTGCAGAGCTCCATGCGCTTGTATTTTGGGACTCATCAGCAAATTATAATATCATAACGTACTGAAAGCATTCAAACAACTGCCTCAAACGAAGTGGGAGCCACACAATATAGAACTCAGGACGCACTGTAAAGCCAATTAATATGAAATAATGGTATATATGTACCATGTTGTAGTTACATGTCTGTAACTGAGTAAATGTCAAACATAAAATCAGCCCAATATGTCATGCAAGTACTACTATTTGTTAGTCGTCCCTGTCTATCTAGAACGTACTGAGCAATAGTGACTTAATTTTAATCTGAAACACAAAACATTAACATACATATGTACATACATATATGGAAGTTTCGACCAAATACGGTTTTTAGCTACCCCTGTCCAGAATAACGCTTCGCCTATTTAATGGGTATCACTCCCAACTCCAGTCGGGTTTATTCACGTCTATTCGAACATCCTTCATCAATACATGCCCTCGGGCAATCCCTTTATTGTAGCTAACGTAATCTAATATCCTCAATTTGAAATTATACTAGTGTTAATATTAATGTTAAAGTCTCTAATTAAGAAATAGGTTACAAACTTAGTATTCTGTTTGTGTCCAATTCTGTACCTCCCCGTACTTTCTAACTGTAACATCATTTATCATTTTATTAGATTATTTTAAGTATTCACAGAAAAATGCAGCTTTACAGGAAGTCGCATAAATTGCAGTCATGCGGAACTTAATTCTATACAATGTTGAATGGTATTGAATGCTATGGTGCATTTCCTAAATTATGTAATTATAAGACATGCCAAATAGTAATGCATTTAGTACTCACACGTAAGTACATCCCTATGAATAATAAAAACTATCACACGGTTGTAGTCACCCGTATACGTACGCTCGGAGAATAAGTAGTCGGGACGGATAAGCGCAGCAGCAATGTTCTTGCATTGCTGCCGCGCTTAGCCGTCCTGACTACTTTTTCTCCGAGCGTACAATATATGTACACGGACTTTGGTTATGTCCGGTATCTAGCGGTACAGCCTGCGCTTCTGTCACTATTCCCTTTAAGATAAAACGGACATGGTGACAGGAGCGCAGGTTGTACCGCTAGGTATCGGACATAACTAAAGTACGTGGGTGTACATACTAGGTTCACGTCATTTTATATTAATACGGGCGTGCGTACTGCCATATAACTCTCTGTCATCGCATTTTTGACGGGTGGTTGTTAACTCTTGGTTTCCTTTCAAATTCGTGCATTTGCAACAAAAGTTAGTGTTACAACTACAAAACAGTTATTTTCATTACAATAAATCCGTTGTTTTTATAACGAACAATGGCGAATGTGTTTTGCAGTCAATATAAACGGTTTATTGTGTTCGCAATTGCAAATTACAAAGCAGAGCACGATAGCAATGGATCTCTGCTCCCTTCGTCTGCTATGAGAGAAGTAAAATCTTATCCATATTGTTCTATAGTTTCTGAGTTCATATTGCACCTTTCTTTGTAGCGTGCAGCAGAAGTTTTGGGAATAACTGTGGCATCTGCTAGCAGAATTTCCTCCAATACACAACAAGCTCACGCACTTTGTAGCTCTAAGCCAATGGATCTACCACATATAGCTGAAAATTTGTGTTTACCAATAAAACATAGATTTTTAGAGATGGAACTGTGATTGGCAGAACGATAATTATCGTAGTGTCCGCAAAACTAATATTAGTGGTAAAATGTATGATATTCCTACTTATTCCTTTCTGGTACTGTTTTTCTTTTTAATTTAATTTTAGTTTTACACGCTGGTAATAGCAGAGGCTTTATCGATGCAGCTGAATTGGTGTTACCATCTAGAAGTGGTTTCGGTCGTGGGGAAATGAATTGCAATAACTTATTTACACTGCTTTGAGCAACAATTATTATGTAGATTGGGGAGACCTTCTGCAATTATTGTTGCAGAGCGCTACATATTGTAAATAAATCACCAACGACAGTCGCTACTAAAGTCTATATAGAGAGAGCACTGGTTGACTAATAATGACATCGAATACGATGTGAATTTTTTAAAATTAACTACTTGAATTACTCGAAAAGTACTGTATTTAAGGCGTTTTGTTTTTCATGTTCACTTATTATAATTCTGTTTGGGAATAAATCTGCACCAGTATATGAAATAGACAATCTGACTCATTGGTATGGCCACACAGTTCTCTGTTTGCCACCATACCACTGCGTATTCAATGCGGTAGAACATATCTGGGGGATTTTAAAAACATATTATGCACGGCATGTACGAGAATCTGGTGGAACCATAAAGGATTCTAAAGAAATATGGAATAATGCAATAAATACAATAACTCCCAGAAGTTTGGAATATTACTGAACGATATACTGAAGCAGAAATTCAAAAGTGGTGGGAATGGATCGTGAAGATCCAGGCGAATTTATTATTAATCTTGGCGAAGACTCAGATAGCGAAGATACTTTATTCTCGGATTAATTGGTCATCTACTTTATTTGATTAATTTACATTATTATTGTTTTATAATACCTTAGGTACCTTTCATTTACTTTAAACAGATACAACGGCAATTATCTTCAATATGCCGTAATATTTAATTAGGTACAAGTTAATCATGTTCACCTGTTTTTATTATACATATTTGGCCATTTTTATACTTTACAAATACACAGATGTTATACTGGCAATTTTTATTACAATTCATTGCTTTTAATGGAAGTATTTGCGATGGCTAATAGTGTGTTGGGTGATGTCAAGGAGTGGTTTACGACGAATGGGCTGGCGGTGAATGATGCTACAAGTTCATAACTGAGATTTCATCCTTATCAATTTTATCCTACCGTAGATTTTTACTTAAATATTTATTTGAATAACGGGGAGTTGACTAGGAGCAACAAGTCAAATTCCTGGGCGTTTGGTTTGACGAATGTTTAAATTGGAAGGTTCACTGTGAAAATCTGATGTCCAAACTAGGTTCTTTATGCTGTTTCGCAGCTTGTGCTCTGTGTTGAACTGCCGGCAGCTACTTTCCTTATATCATGCTTATGTTGGGAGTAGATTGCGATATGGTATTAGGTTTTAGGGAATATCCCCCATGTTAGCAAATATTTTCGTGTGTCAGACAAAAATTATTCGTGTGTTGTTGGGTTTGAAACCTACTGATTCCTGCAAACCAGCTTTTATTAAATACAATATTTTGTCCTTTTCGTCTATGTTCATTTATGATCTGGCGGATGCACAAAAACAAAAATAATTGTCCAACAAATGGCAGTATGCATAGCTATAGTACCAGAAAAAGAGATAATTTAATTACTTCATCAGGAAGGTTAACTTTGTTCAGGCATTCACCTGATGTACTTGGAGTTAAAATTTACAATAAGCTACCTTTGAATTTTAGAGAGTTGGATCATGCACGCTTTAATCAGAGATTGCATCGTTTTCTCTTAAGTAAATGTTTCTATTCCTTAGTGGAATTTTTGAACTATGCTTTTGATTAATTTATTTGTATCATACCTACGTATTGTAGTATATTTCCTTTGACTGTTTCTATACTTTGTAAAGTCCACAGAAAATAAACTTATTATTATTATTTTCTAAGTTATAACCAAAACATGTCTAGTTTCACAGCAACCTATGAATGAACCTAAAAATGTAAACAAGTCGATTTGATTACATTGTTGTGATGTCATTCATAACGTGCACATCTTCGAATCGTGAACTGGGTATATCTTTACCGTTGATACACTACACTACGGCACAATTTGTATTATGGTAACACCATGAAACGAAGACTAAATTATCACCCATTCCAAAGAGGTTCCACGTACTTACTGCAGTCCTTTCTTTCATTAACTGCAAGAATCATAGTTCTAGTTTCAACTATAATTCTATATAATAGTGGTGCTATCACTAACTACCACTTCTAATCACTTCTGCAAGGTACATATTAGTACAACATATACATAGTTTACGGAATATAATTAATAGTTAATGCTAATACCTTAAACTACTAAACAAACTTAATGCATTAAGTCCAATAAGCACGGTATTTTATTCCTACAAAAGGTAACCATTTATACCGTATAGCATTTACTTTGATTTCCTAATCTAAATCACGAGTTATGTGTTTCCTTTTTCCGCAAAACCGTTAGCATTAACCACCGTGCCCTGCCTCAACTTAGAAAGTTCGTGGTGCTGTTCCAGATTCCGGGAATCCTCACCGCAGTCAGAGACTATCGGTGTTAGTGTGTGTGGGAAGACGTACTGTCCTCTCGTTTTGAAACTCGGAAGCACACCCCGAATCCAGTATCGACCCGCAGACAAATTTAAAACAGCTCCACGGCACAGCTGCATTTGTGAACCAGTTCGTCTGGAATTTTTAAAGTTTTTCTTTTAGTGAAACGTCGAAGAAAGCAAGCGGAACGATCGGCTTTCCGTGTACTAAAACAAAGACGAGAAATCGGAACAGCGTATAGGGAGTTGATAACGAATCCTCTCAGCAATTATCGAAAAATGATTCAGTATACAATATAGCGATTTGGAACCGGCAGCCCGCTACTTTTAAGTGGATGGCACAATTCAAATTTAAACTTTATGGATTCGTAACGATTCTCCAGTTCCCATTATTGAGAGAAAGTACAAAATTTTCATTTTTACGAACAAGATGATACATTATTTTGTAATATTAAATTGTAGTTCTTTGAAATATAATTAACAGCGATTTTAATGAAATTGGATGCCGAACATAAATGGTGCGACTATATCTTTGTTTTTAAAATATCCAAGATCTTTCTTCTTATAAGTAACAAGTAGACGATATGACACAAGACAGAAAGAAATAAAGTGAAGAAGAAATTTTAAGAATTTGTGGCAGATATGCATTTTAAAGAAAAGGCATTTCGGTAATTATTATTGCGTTCATTTCGTTACAGTATACCGGTCGTTTTGAGTCATAGGATATTTAAAGCGGGGAGGAGGTGAAGGGAGCTACGTCCCCACCAATATTGTAGGGTACACCGTCCATAGACTTATACGCGTCACCACTTCTTAGCGAATTTTCATACCCCTTACCTCTTCCCGGCTTTATTTACCCTATTTCTCAAAACGACTGGTATATACCGGTCGTTTTGAGTCATAGGATATTTAAAGCGGCGAGGAGGTGAAGGGAGCTACGTCCCCACTAATATTGTAGAGTACACCGTTCATAGACTCATACGCGTCCCCACTTCCTAGTGAATTTTCATACGCCTTACCTCTTCGCGGCTTTATTTATCCTATTTCTCAAAACGACCGGTATATACCTGCATATATACATATATACGAGTTTGCCTGGCGAAGACTGGAAATATATACTCTCGCACACAATTATATTGAGTTTGCCAGACTTTATTAAATAACCAATATTACTTACATAGATTATCCGGTTAGTATCGTTGCTCCCACACTAATATATTGTATAGTCTGCTATATTATGCAAAATAATGTAATCCTTTTACTGTAATAACTGACATATAATGAATAATAACCATAAACTAAACTATATTTCTTAATAATGTCTACTACCGCCAAAATAATTATTAATACAGAAATAAGACATACCAAACCATCCTCTTTCAAGTTAGTGCGCAATGTTTAGAACGCATCGGGGCTTTTCTAATTCTAATTGCTTTCCTAAGAACCATTCACTCTTTATTGTTGGATTGCGTGATCAAAGATGTTCCTGGTAAAAATTCACTGGATATGTTGGTATTAAAGCTTCAATTTCAATAAGTTTTGTACAAAAGTAATCGCTATTTCAAGCGGTATTGCTTAACTCGGAGTATACAGGGCAATCCAAATTAAGTGTTCGCCATTGGTAACTTTGTTATTATTAAAGATGCAAGATTGTTTAAATTAGCAAACCTGTCGTACTTTTAATGCTCTTTTAGACGAAAGAATAAGAAAACCAATGAGCAGCGCATTTTGGAGTTTTGCCGAAAAATATGTTTCTTTCAAATGGAAACCCATGTATATTATATCAGTTTCTGCTAGAACTTTAATTTTTAAACAAACAGTCTTATAAAGAATTTTTTACTGGGATTAAAAATAATGAAGTTATGATATTGTTTAAATGTTTTTTTACGAGATTAATAAAGATTTGATTTGATTAAACGAAAACAGCTAAATAAGTTTTATAAACTTTATTTTATACATAAACTTATCATTAAAAGAAAATAAAAATCACTGATTTTTTCATAGAAGATGTGCAAAAATACTACCTTGTTGTTCAATACATTTTTGTACACGCTTCCGAACTTCAATCAAGTGGCGTTAAATCTGGCGATCGGGGAGGCCACTGAATAGGACCATTTGTTCCTATCCATGAAGTGTTAAAAATAGTATTTAAAAGTTGATGAGTACCTCTGTAGTTGTGCGCAGGTGCGCCATCCTACTAAAAATACAGATTCTGTCTACTTATGAGATCCAGATCGTCTAAGAAACTATTCAAAATTTCAGTCAAAAATTCTATGTACCTTTCACCAGTTAGAGTGCCGTCATAAAAGAAAGCACCAACAATCCTTGAACCAATTAAACCGCACTTAACATTAACACTGAAACGGACTTATGGGTGTCTTGGATGTACTAAAAGAAGATTTTCCTTTGACCAGTAATGATGATTTTTTGTATTATACATTCCAGAATTTGAGATATTCGATTCATCGGTCCATAAAATATAACGAAAGTTGTTTGCATTTCGGCGAAAAAAGTTAAGATACCAGTGGCAAAAAACATTCTTCTCTCTGGATCCCCTGGCAAAAAACGTGAACTGGTTTGCACTTTTTTTGTGTTTCTTCAGAATCTTATGTACACTACCGTGACTCAAATCAGATTCATTGACAATATCTAGTATGGATTTCTCACGGTCGGCCTCAAAATATGCGATACCTGCAATTTTCGTGGCCTCGCTTATTATAAAAGTCCTTTTTGTCCTTTTGGCAAAAACTTTCATTGCCTCTAAATTTTCGGTTCAGCCTCAGAAAATATTGCTCATATGGTAGTGTTCGGAGTGGATATAATTCAGCGTAGTATTCTTTTGTCCTCCGAGAGGATTTTCTGCACACTAAATAAGATTCTAACATATCACACTTTTCTGCATGGGTGAAATCATTTTTTTTTGTCAAATTAATAACTAGCACAATGAAACTTTTGAGTGAAAAACTAATAAAACTACTAATATTTGACGTTTGGTAGAAAGACATATCGTCGTTTTCATAGATAGGTAGAAATGCACTTGACTGAACTGTTTTTGTTTATTCATTATAACTGAAATATTTTTAATCCCAGTAAAAAAATTCTTATAGGATTTTTTGTTCTAGCAGAAAATGATATAATATACAGGGGCTTCCATTTGAAAGAAACATATTTTTCGACGCGCTGCTCATTTGTTTTTTTTTTTATTCTTCCGTCTAAAAGAGCGTTAAAAGTACTACAAGTTTGCTAATTTAAACAATCTTGCATCTCCAATAATAACAAAGGTACCAATGGTGAACAGTTAATTTGGATTGCCTTGTATATCCGTACAATATTACGATTCTGGTTAAATATAATCTCAATTTCGTCTGTAGTTGCTCCATTAAGTTAAATAAGGGTCATTAACATACAACTTCAGGATAAAGTTCTACACTGTACAAATTTTAATTCTGAATACTATCTAGCATTTTTATTATAATGCTTTTTACGTTTTCCTTTGTGCCTCTATTTCCCGTATGATTTCTCTAAATAGTTCGAATTCTAGAACGAGTAAAATGTGACTTACGCAGGATTACTATTTCGTTTGTTGGGAGTATTGGCAAAATACAACAAGGAGTGCTATATATCTTTGTTGTCCTCTGTAGATTTCTGAATCTGGTGTTTTGCAATTTAGACCATAATATGCGCCCTACTATTATTTTGAAGATGTCAGTGAGAGGTGGGAGTGTAACATGTTCAAGTTGCCATTTCTTCATAAATAAACTAAAGTGTTTGTCAACAGAAACTGAAGCAGTAGGTACGCTAACTATGGAGAACAGTAACAGAGCAAAATTCATTAAATAAATGTATTAAACTGAAGTAAAATATTATACGCAGTACGGAACAGATTGCTTATGCTGCAATTGTCAAAATTGGTCATGTTTTAGAGGCTAGACAAAAATTTATACTTGAAAAGGAAAACCAAAATTCATTATTTTTGTAATTACAAATTAATTAATTCATACACAATAACAGATCGCAGAATAAATATACATATTAGTAATAATGGATATTTAAACTAGCTTTGAAGTACCACTGCAAATTTTAAAAATGGAAATGTAACGGAGGACAACGCAATTAATTCTAGAACCGATGTTTATAAAGTATTATTCATAATTTCAATCAACGACTGAATCGTATTAAAACCCATTCGTGCATATGTCTTAATAATTTATTCGACTTCTATGCTTATTATTTGCGCAAAGTGTGAATTACTTATGAAAGCAACTGCATTGTAGTCCGCTTATTGTTACAAGTCTACCACAATGGGTTCGGAGTCAGACCGCACACGAGGCGAAAGGTAAGCACTGCTTACTTTTACAAGACCGTTTGTTTTTTATTTTCAGCCAAAGAATGCATATCTGTAGGCTATACATAAAATATACGTTTATTTTAAGGAAGCATCACTTTCTAGGTAAAATGACTTTTTACTTACAGATGATACCATTTTTATATTTTTTTTATGTTGTCTGGTGGTTTCCACCAACAAAACCTTCCGCTTACAAGAAGTACTACTTATGATATCTCTCTTTATCTTCTTAATTTTGGTACCATGTATTCCTACATATCTTTGTATTTCCCTTTGTATGTTTGGAAATAAACACTTAATATAATACTATTATTATTAAAATATATTTCAAAAATGTTTACAGTTTTGTACTCTCTAATGATCTAATATTGTTCAGAACTAACAATATCGGCCACTAGACAAATACATTCAGTCCTTAATAATTACAATGTATATTTCTACACAAAATGTAGGTACGTTATATAAATACCAAGCAAAACGATAAATAAATGTTCTGAATAACACAGAACATATCATTTCCCTAAACACAATTAGTCTTATCTGGGAACGTACTGCAGGTAAATTAAAGTATAGCTTACAGCTTATACGGTATCAAATACGTATATGTCCGTTACCAGAAATGTAACAAACACATGCCATTGAAACTACTAGATATAATGTACAAACCATAGAATAAGCAAGTCAATATAAACATATATGTATGTATGTACATACATATGTATGTTGTATGAAGAGATATAATATTATTTCAAATATACATACATACATACATATTCAGTCTGTTTGAGTTTAGCTGTCACAGCAGATATCTCGGTTACTCTAACAGATATAACAAAATTTTATAAAGAAAAAAGTTGTTCTACTTTTAATTTGCTATTATCCTTTATCGCCAAAAAGCAATTGAGCATCAAATACTCTAGATATAACAATTATATTCAAAATCTTAAATGGAACGAAACCAATTCTATTATATATTCTAAAACTGTAAGAAATTCTCTTTATAATGATATGACACATGCCATAGTTCTCTGTTCAATTGCCGATGTAAATCAATAATTAAGCAACAATTGCAGGCTTACCCGAATTCAATACCTATACGTTGCTTTGAGAAGGTAGGCGGTGAAAACATTGCTGTAGTTTTAGCGTCAAACTAACTGAGTAAATTCCTGTATTGTTAATTTTCATTAGAAATAACACAAAATGGGTGACATATCCCCATAATTCACGAAATGTCCGGAGATTTTAACAGACAAATTTGGAGCAAAATGGATATGAAATGCCGGCCCCATCAACGGGCCGGTAAGATCGCCAGATCTCTCTATTTTAGATTTTTTTGTATGGAGTGCTCTCAAACTCAAAAGTTCATGTTACTTTTGTCCACAGGATCTAGACGCTCTTAAAAATCGTATCCGGACGGCTGAGGGCGGCCAAATAACACCATACTTGCTGCAAAAAGCGAAATGAAACTTAATAAGTAAGACCCGAAGATGTATAGAAACCAACGAAGGCCACTTTTAACAAAAATTCTAAATTTGTGACCTGAAATTTTAAAGTTGGGTTACCTATTAAGTTATTATTACTTTGTTCATTTTGTAATGTTGTATTCATGACAAATATGTAGGTAGCCTATGTTATTAAAAAGTTTTAAAAACTATTCCACTGGAAGCCGACAAATTGTTTTTATTTGTTTACCGCCTACTTTGCCGAATGAAACTCTAATCTATGTAAGCATGCAGTTGTAACTTAATTATCGATGTATGTTTATCTTTAATTGGCTAGATAACTATGCCATATATTGTATCATTATAAAGAGAATTTTTTACAGTTTTAGAATATGTAATAAAATTGGGTATTTTGTATTTAAAATTTTGAATGTAGTTGTTACATCTAGAGTATTTGATGCTCTATAGTTTTTTTGGCGATAAAGGATAATAGTAAATTAACTGTAGAACAACTTTGTCTCTATAGCATGTTGTCATATCTGTTACAGTAGCCGAGAAATCTGCTGTGACAGCTAAAATCAAACAGACTGTATATCTTACATAAAAAATATAGATTTATAGCTATATTTATTATGAGTTGTGTTTCTTTTAAGTAGGGAACTGCTTGCAGATGTGTGCAGGAATTATTATCATAAATGCGCTTGAACGACGTCGTTTCTTTGTTCCATTTTTTTTTTACAATACATATGCTACCATCTTGAGGTTATGAAATTTTAATTTCTTCTAATATCAAAATTTCGATACATAGGTGCGGTAATCATTAATGTGACTATTAGCGGAACTCCTCCAGTAAGGACACTTGTTCTATGAAGTAAGCATTGGCTTGAGTAATGCTTTTATTGCAGTTACTTAGATAGTTTTACAACTTTTTAGTACCTTTCGTAAACAGATACCATACAGAAAAAAAATCTTTGTACACACAAAGAGTAGTCTTAGTTAATAATAACGTCTTGCTATCTCACGACAATCAGTCAGCAAACATTGGAGGTGTAATGAAATGATGGAAGTAAAAATGGAGCAAATCAAGTTAGAGTCTCTCCATGATATAACTCCAAAAACAGTGTTAAATTGACGACGATATGAATTAGTAATTGAAATTTAGGCATCCATACAGAGCATTTTCTTCACATATCGGTAGAGAAAATTTCTAATCACAGATGTACTAAAGTTCAAAACCACTAAATACACTCCAAGAGCAATAATAACTTAATCTATATCTATCTCATATACCATTGTTAGAATGACCATATACAAAATCTGGTTATAGGAACATTATCTAAAGACCTGCCTTCACACCTCGTTATACACATACAGTGCGAGTCTGTAATCTGGAATAAATTCAGTAAAGCGAGTAAGTCTGTTTTTCGGAAATATGCTCGGACACTTCGATTAGTATTTTAAATTGCCCACTTTTTCATCTGACAAAATTTTATACAGCGTGTTCCAAATTTGAGATATGATGTAATCGACGCTATTCTTAAAGAGTATATCAAGTTACACATGCGTACCAAATTTCAAATTTTTATTCCTTGTCATTAACAAGATATTTAACAATAACTAAATGAATAATAAAAAATTAAGAAATGAGATTCACCTCAATCGTATTTCTTTTACAATAAATGTTCAAAATGTTGTTCATATACTTCCTGATAATACCCTAAACGGAATTGAAATTCGTTCTTTCGACACCCCAATATTTTCCGATTTGGTTTTAAAAACTTTGCCTTTCAAGTACCCCCATAAGAAATAGTCCATTGGTGTTAAATCCGGAGACCTGGGTGGCCATTCAAAAGGTCCTCTTCTACCAATTCATCTGCCTGGAAACACATCACCTAGATATTCACCGACAGGTCTTGCAAAATGAAGAAAAGATATTTTTATTCTGGACCCCAGCTTCAAGCGAATCAGGGAATAGAGTAGCCAAATTCGGAACTAGTTCTTCCTGCAAGAATTCTAAATATCACCAACAATGGCTGCCCAAACATTAACTTTTTCTGGATGTTGAGTGTGGCCTTCCCTCATCCATAGTGGGTTGTTGTCTGCCCAATAACAACAGTTTTGACGATTTACCTAACCGTTTAACATAAACGTTGATTCGTCAGAAAATAGAGTGTTTTCTATGTTTAGAATATTTCTGTCTAGTACATCCATCATTGGTTTGCAAAACTCGTCTTCGATCCGGATCATCTTCGGAGGTTCCTCGAGGATGGTCAATTTATCGATTCAATTTGTGCGTTTTAAGAGTTCTTGCCACCGAAGATTGGCTAATTTCGAGTTCCCTACCTATCAGCCTAGTGGAGATATAAGGACTTTCTTAAACGAAAAGAAGTACCTACATTAAGTTTTAGTTCTTCGTTGAACGTACTCTGACGATGATTATTTGTTTTCCTTAAATGTCCGTTTTCCCAAAACGTCTTTCAATCTTGGTTACGGTACTTTGATATGGATGGTAAATCAGGATACTTCTCTCTGAATAAATGAGTTACTTCATTTTGTTTTCTTGTTCTATTTCCGTAGCCAATCATCATTAAAATTTCAATTTTGTGAGTTTCAGTTAAATACGGTATTTTGGTCAATT
The DNA here is from genome assembly GCA_004785975.1 of Popillia japonica. NCBI lineage: Eukaryota > Metazoa > Arthropoda > Insecta > Coleoptera > Scarabaeidae > Popillia > Popillia japonica. Next base: position 27,962 of record ML218447.1, read on the forward strand.
TTTCAACAAACGGTGTTTCTCACAAAACGACAAACTAATAAGTGTCCTCGCCCAATACGAGTCGAATACTAGCTTTGCTTCTTACTTATTTTTATTACCTTGTGATAATACGTCAATCTGGTTTGACAAAAAAAATAATAATCAAAAACCTTTTGACCTGCCATTTTTAAATTTCATAACAAAAAGTTATTGTTAAATATATTTTTAATGACAAGGAATAAAAACTTGAAATTTGGTGCCCATGTGTAACTTGATATACCTTTTAAGAATAGTTATAAAATAATTAGGGCCGCTATTTAAAAAAGTTGTCAATGACGTCATATCTCAAATTTGGAACACACTGTATAAAATGTTCTCATATGAAAAAGTGGGCAATTTAAAATACTAATCGACGTATCTGAGCATATTTCCGGAAAACGGACTGTCTTCGCTTTACTGAATTTATCCCAGATTACAGACCCGCACTGTATATGTATATCAGGAGGTACAGCTAAAAGACTTTATAATAATGACACAACAAGCAAAAAAATGTTAATTAAAACTTACAATAGTAAAATCCTTAAATATACATGTTCACTTTAAGGCAAGGTCAAATAGAATAAAGATTTCCATTGTAGAAGTTTAAAAACCTCTAGGTAAAAAATTGTTTGTAATAAAATGATAATGTATGTACGAGGTCTGAACATAAAATTTATAGCTATAAATTTCCTGAAATTTATAAAGTCATGACAGTTGGTTATATGTGCCATTTCAAGAAGCAACCAAAGGACAACTAAATTATAAATAAATATCGAGTTTGATGTTTCGCAGCCAAGTCCTTGCTTCATCGGTACCTCCATCAGCCCCCTTTCAAACAGAGTGTCGGACATTCCTCTATGATGTGGCTCATCGTCTGTATTGGCCCACACTCGCTGATCTTCTCTATTGTAAGACCCCAGAGATTCTTTAGGTGTAAATATCTAGCTTAGCCAGTCCGGAATCGGTTTAACGTTGTCCACTATTTTCTGGACAGATCTGTTCTTTTAACTTCAATGGAAGGATTGTCCACAACGTTGCTATTGGTCTAATTATTAGCGTTCCATCTTCGCCGCCATTCCTTCTTATAGTATAGTATATAACTAATGATAACTATGTAGTGTATAGCGTATAGAATGGGCTAGAGAACTTTGAGAACGCCCGTGGTCAATAATAGCTCCGCATTTATATTCAACAAACGGGAATAAAGAGTGGTTGATGTTTGTGAAAGGTAATGGCCCTAAACATTTGTTTGTGGACAGTAATATTGACCTGCAGCCATAGCTACCAGAATACCGAAATGTAACAGTTTAAAAAATATACTACGTTTATGCTCGATTATTTTCCAATTACAGTACAAATACTGGCACAAGAAGCAAAACACGACATTTTTAATAACTATAAAAAATAAGTTGTGTTATGTTCATAAAGATACATTGTATGTAATACCATAAAAGATTAACAGGATACATTATACTGTCAAGATTCGAACAGTAAATGTGTCTAACTTATATCTTCCATTCTCTCATGGACACACATGCTACCGTCTGTATAATACATATTGTTCCTCTTCAAACTCTCCATATTTCCTTTAACCGAATAATATTTAATTGTCAGTTGAAGGCGAGCTGAATTTCGTACGTGTTATAATATGCTAAGATATATCCATCGTATCCAAAGGAAACAAGACAGGATACGAAATTGTACCGGAGTAACGTGTCGGTTGGAGGTATATGTCAAATGGAAGAGGGTAAATCACAGCGACGAGTATTAAAGATCTTCGGGGATCGATGAGGCCCGAGTGGTGCCTGGCCCTAAACTCGCTGCACTAAGTTTTTCCACACGCTACCATTCACATTTAAAAGAGAAGGGTTCGCTATAATTTTAAGCATTTATTTACCGACAAAGTAAATTTTATAGAACTAAACAAGATCAATAATGAGATAATTAGTTCATTAGCAGCAGCGACAGCATTCAAACTATCAACAGCAACTAATAAAGGGATAAGTTAAATATAGTATTGTATTAATACCATATATATATTGAACAATTACGTATGTATTTATTAGTTCTTTATTTTACTGGGCGTTGTCGTTCGTGTTTTCATTGTAAAGTAAAATCACTGCTACATACACTTATAATAAAACTAACTATACTTAATAATATTCAGATATTAGAGGGTAATGACTAACGCGGAGTTCCAGACCATGTGATAAATATGGGTTAAACAGTTTTACTGTATTGTGTGTACACAAAATGCAAAACTAATCCTTTCAAGCAGATTCAGCATACTATAAAGTAACAATATTTAATAAAACCATAAAACCTTAATGATCATATTATTTTTACGAAGAAACAGAGTAAGCAGAAAAACGCCATAAGCACTAACCAGAATATGAAATGTACAAAAATGAATGTTTGGTAGTGTAATATGTTCTTCTTTCATAGCTAAATGCCTAACATAAAAATATATCCTTGTACAAAAACTGATACTATCACAGAGTATTTTATGTTTGAGCTATACTCTCGTAAACTACCACTTGTCATGAGATGGATTAAGATAGTACTTACTTTGATTATTGAAGGAAATCACATCAAGAACATCGCATGAAAATTAAACCGCGCTTCACATATGTAGTTAGTACTAATGTATATAAGAAGCAAATTGTTGGCACTATATAGAAAAAATTGGTACATATTTTAATGAATTTAGCTTAAACTTGAATATTCAGTACGATAAAATCCTCAAATTCGACAACGCCCAGCCCAATTGTAAAGCAAATGTATTGGGTGGAGAGCTAAGAATGCAAAGTGCTGTAGGTATCTCAGAAACTATTCGTGCGGCAATAGTATATTATGACACTAGTGCATAATCAAGCTTTTAAAGCACGAGTAACGAGTTTAAAGCCACGACGCAAAGCGGAGTGGCTTTAACGTTACGAGTGCTTTAAAAGCTAATTATGCACTGTGTCATACGATATTTTTTAGTATAAATGCAACTAACTTTAACTAGAAGAAAGCAAATCAATAATTTCAATACATTTTATCGAGTGATATGTGTCTCTATATTATGTCATTTGACATTTCACTTAATTATTAAACATCATTGTTGTATTAATAATGTCGACAGAAATTCAAAATTAGCTTCTGAAGCTGAATTAAGTTTAATACCTGCAAAGTCCAAATAATAATTTAAATCAATAATCAATAATTCCACTACCTACATATTATCGAGTGACATGTACCTATATGTCATTTGACATTTCCCAACATTTCACTGGACTATTAAACGCTTGGGATTGGCTGTTACCAAGCAACCTTTATACGCACGCCGTGCGATAAAGACCCGATTATGCACGCTTATGGGTGTGTTTTGATTGGTTTATGATGCATGCATACTAAAAAAGAATATATTACTAAAGCAATCAATAAAATCGTGGAAAATGTCAGATTTCCAAGATGATCACCAGTGGGCGTAACCGCCATCTTAAACTTTTAAAGTAATTTTGCCCTGAAATCCACCCAGTAAGTGTTACCTAAAAATATGTGCGTTTTATAGCTAAGCTTTACTCGAGTAATTTTTATAACACTTCTTGACGTATCTATTAAAATAAAGTAACTAAAACTAAATTAAGTAACAGCTGTAACTTCTAAACGACTGGTCTGATTTTAACGAACTTGGTACAATTGGAAAAAGTATTGTTCCATCAAACGGTTCTTATCTATGATATATCTAATTCTTGATGATGCCGGTAGAGCGTAATTTTTATGAAAATAAAGTCATATGATTGCATTTAATTTTTGAAAGAATGTTGCAATTTTCTGTTATTATATCAAGTAGTGAAATGATACTTAACTACACGGAGAAAAATTTATAGTATTTATAAGTATAAATATACTGCATTTTAGTATAATTTATTGCTATATATAGGACAGCAACATAGCATACTAAATTTAACAATAAATTTATTCCTGGAAATTAAGTACCTATTATACTTCAATTTACTATATTTTATAGTAACTTTAAATAAATTGCTTGTACTACAATTAGCAATAATTTGTACTAACAGATTTACAAAACCTTTTCACAAATACGAAGACCGCGTCATACTGCATCTCATTCTTTTTACGTACGAGCGCCTTAAACCTTCTCTCTCTCATTTCATTAGTGTTTCAACGTGCATAAATTGAAACTACCTTTATTTAAAAACCAATATAAATACTTTTAAAAACCAATGAACTAGTTTTGCTAGATGTTGTAAATAATTTTTATTTAAAAATTTCATCAAATGTAGCAAACCTTTTGTTTTAATCTTAAAACATTTTGTTTTAAGATTTTAGCAACAAAATTGTTGTTGGCCATTAAACACAGTGTTCGTAATTTTAATACAATTTATACTATTCATAAGTATAAATTTCTAAATAAAATGTTTTGCTGTCACAGTTTTCTCAGTGTAGGATAGTGAAAACGGTATCTCGATATTTTATTCGTAGCTCGAAATGTTGAAGAAAGAACCGCTATTTACTGTTGTTTATTTGTCTTTTGCCAAGATTTATTACAACTATAAACAGTATGGACAGTACATCAGCTTCAATTTCTGCTCCTGGCAGGCTCTCTTATATTCATACTTTCATGTCGTCTCTGGGTGTTGGTCGAATTTGATAAACATAATCAACCGACCCCATAGATAGAAGTCAGAATAATAGAACAGGTGAGTTCTGGCGATTGCGATGGTCAAGAAGATACTTACTTTCCCAAACCACCTCTAGTGATATCTCAGATCTAAATGTTCTCACGCATTTCTTCAGAAATGTGCTGGGCAACCGTCTAGTTCCATTTTGGCGTAATTGGAAGGGCGCATCTTTTAATAAAATAGGCCATTGGTTTACCAGAACATCAAGAAGCACAGCATAATTTAGTTGTTGATTAAAGAAATTGAGACTTATAATAGTTCCGCCCAGGATGCCACACCACACGCCACATACGGAGACCCCAATAGTTTTGCCGTTGGACCTCGCGCAAGAGATCATTCGTAGTCTGTTAGGAGCAGAAATTAGGTGTGATGCAAACCAGTTCGAAAATTGAAGGACGCATTAGTTTTATTTCAAAATCGGTCCTTTTTTCTTATTGTGTTCCTGCAAAATACTTAAAATTTATTAAATAATAAAATTTTATCATTGAATCTAGAAACAAGACAAAAAAGTAACAATAAATACCGGTTTAATAGCGTTTTTTCTTTAAATTATATGACTACTAAATGTTCTTTCTTCGATATTTCAAGCTACGAATAATATATCGAGATACCGCTTTCACTAACCTATTTAGGTAGCATTTCACTACATTTTTATGAAAATAAAGTCATAGTATTGCATTTAATTTTTTAGAGAATTTTGCAACTTTCTGTTATTATATAAAAAAGCGGCATCACTAAGAATCAGACATATCATGGGTAAGATGCGTTTGATGCAACAATAAATAGTTTTTTCGACGAAACCTAGTTCGTTAAAATCTGTTCAGTCGTTTAGAAGTTACAGCTGTTTATTTAAAAATCATCGAATTACCCCCACCACTTCCTTTTAATAGATACCTCAAAAAGTGTTTAACAAAAATTACTCGAGTAAAGATTAGCTTTAAAAGACACATACTTTTTGGTAACATTTATTGGGTGGATTTCAGTGAAAAATCACTTTAGAAGTTTAAGATGGCCGTTACGCCCGTATTTTCCACGGTTTTCTTTTGACACTTTAGTCATATATTTTTTGTTTCCGCAAGTCCCTCGAGCGAATAGTTTCCGAGATACAACACTTTTTTTAGCTGGCCACCCGCCACATATATACTTGTACCTTGTATGCTTTCAAATGCATTTTTTGTCTGTGGTAGGTGTAAAAGTTGTTTCCAAAGCTGTATTGCGTTGCCGGGTTACCACTGCCGTTCTTGCTATGTATGTAGCTGGTATAAAAGTGAGTGCGCTTTTATTAGCCTTGTTACAATATTACTAAGGGGTAAGTAACATTACGTTGTTAATTACTTCGTAACGACAAAAACGGAACATTGGAACACCGTTTCTCAAATAACCAGGGCCGACCAAACTTACTACACCACCACCGAGACTGTAAATAGAAATCAGCGAGCTGTTAAATAAATGATATCGAAAGGCTTTGGCATTTAGCGTGGTTGACACGTCGAGTTACCGTGACCTCCTGGCATCCCTCATCTACCATAAGGTTTTCGCCTCTAACGTTGTTTACACATCGAGCTACCGTGACCTTCTGGTATACCCCAGATACCCTCTTCGCTCCTGACGAAGTCAGTTACATTAGTGGCGAAACGTCGAGTTTTGAATTGTATATCTTGTGCATTTAATTTTTATTTGTACTGTACAAAAATATTGATGGGTAAACTTAAAAAAGTCAATATACTGTTCACCACAGGTAAAATCCACTTTTGTTATTGTTCTTTTACAAACTTAGCCATTTTTTTTTTATATACTGTTTCTATGCTGGTTACAAATTGAAATGACAAATACATATGTAGTTGTAGAAATATAGATATATGTATACATATAATTGTAATTTACATGTAATTTATATTTCCAAGTAACGCAATGCTGTTTATTATACAGGGTGCTCGGATACTTGTCTTACAAAATTGAAATACTAGTTGTATATAACATAGGAAACAGAATAAAACCAAAAAAAAATAATAAAAAATATTAGCAATTGCATAAAAAAATTACTTAAAAAATCAGCTAATGTTTTTAGGTAGGCCTTTACGCGTTAAAAGTGAATAGCCGATCTTTATGATATCGTCAGCAGTACGATAGCACTAAAAGAAATCAATATTATTGAGGTAGGTCATTGATGAATTCGACTTTCTGCTGAGCTACACATTAATCCCTATAAACGCACAGCTGTTGATTATTCGATCTCGCTTGCTACTTCAACATCATTAGTCTATCAGTTTGCAGTGGTTAATGCATTGTGCTTCCTTGCCAGTATTTTTATTCGTTTACCCTATAACTACTTACATTAATTTACAGTTAATAGTTCCGTTAAATGTATTTGTAAAAGAATTTATGAGTATTTTCAGTTTATTACTTAATGTCGTGTGACTTTTGTTTAACCTTTGTGAAAATGCCTTATCATTATACAAACAACGAGTTAAGTGATATGGTTCTTATATATGGAGAATATAGAGAAAACGCAAGAGCTGCTCGTCGACGATACGCCAATTTATTCCATCCATCTGTGAGCACTAGGCAAATTGCGCGTACAGATGACGGTGGCGAGCAAAAAAGTATCAAATTATATAGAAAACGATTTGTAATAGTTAATAAACATGGAAAACTGCAGATACAGTATCGCAAAAACGTCGCAAAATATTCTATTTACGTCTAGGGATGGTATATGCCTTAAAACGTGACAAATGACAAACGTGTTCCAAGATACATCAAAGACGCGTATTAGGATTAACTTGATTTTTTCTTTGCCGTATTTTTCTTGGCAATGCAACAGAATCGACAAATGATGTAAATGTCATAGGTATAAATGCCTATGCCAATGTATCTGGTAAGATATCTTCAACATCTTCGTCGTCGAGTAATGCAATTTTTTAATGACAACAGAGTATATACACAAACACAAATAAAACTTTTGTTGTTTCCGAAAAAAATGTAAAATTATATGTTCTCCTATATGTTTCTGCGATAATATTACCAATTTCTTGGGATAAATATATGGCATGAGCACAATAAATTTAAAATGGGGTCTGAAGATTGCTCTAATGCGCAATTAAAATGAAGAACCATGCATTTCGATTTCTAATACAAGAAAACATGAACTCTCAAGTGCCTAAGCTGCTAGCCAGAACTACAATTACTATCAACGGAAAATTTGGGCCAATCAAAAGTTTTTAAAATTAATTTTGATTAAATCTTCAATCTAGATTGACTAATTAATTTTGAGCACAACATTTTCTCTACACCACAGGACCTTTTATTACACTCTCCTCCAAAGAAGGCTTTACCTAAAAATTTCTTGAAAAGACTCTTCATGACGGCCCGACTTTTCTATACATCAAGTTATTTTCAACTTTTTTCCGCTAAAGAAACTGACAGAATGGCCACCATCTCACAATTGTCAAAACTTTGTTACTAACTGTAAATCCTCGAATTTCAATCAAATGTCCACTAATTGATGTCAAGTGATTTATTATGTATCAAGATTGGATCTCAGATGTAATTCAAATGTCGTTTCCTGCATTACCATTTCAAATTTTGAAAAGTTTTATCAACATGTGCTGTTCTAAATACTACCCAAGTTAACTTCTTTCATCTAAAAGTTTATAATGAGAGCCCTTTCTTGGTGTTATAAAACTTGGTGATCTATTTACATCAGAAATAGTACAGTAGATTCTACGTTAACCAAAAGTTTATAGAGTATAGCATCATAAGCAGTACTTCATATTAATTGCAGACAGAGCAAGTTTCAAGAGAAACAAAAATGCAAGTGGTCTCAACTGCATATAAAACGAAAGACATTAATTAAAATGAAAAGTATATGAGAAATGAAAGTCGATGTCGTTTTAATTAGTGTCATTGAATCAAGGGAGAGAAATGTTTCCGAAAGCAAAGAGGACGACCTCTGACTTGACATCGCAATTATGAAAATAAATGACGTTTTGACCAGGCTTGCTCACGGTGGAGGATAAGTATAGAGCAAAGATGAGTATTAATTAATGTCACAAAATGTAATATCATTGCGTATTACAAATGATACTCAATTTTTCATGCAGGCCCGCAATATTATATCTTTTTTATTGCGTCTCGTTTAATATTCAGAAATACATGTTCTATTTAAAAACTTACTTTGCGAAATTGAGTTGTCAATTGGCGTAACACGAAGCTAATTATTTCCGATATATAGTAGAAATTTTTACCTAATACAGTAACGAATTCAAATCCCTCCCAGTAGAGAAATTTTTCTTCTGCTGGTAGAAAATTATACTCCCTTACGGAACAAGCAGTCAAATAATTCACACAAAAATGAAGGTTCCTCGAGTAGAGAATCACAGGAGAATTCAACTAAAACGGTGTTCTGTTGCCGTCAATATCAACTGCGACTTTTTAACTTTACTTATTAAATCAATAATTACAGATTAGACATTTTATACAGCAAAAGTAATCCAATTCAGTTTACAAACCCGTAAAAAGGAAATAATATGTTTCATAATGATTAGTTTACTAAATATAAAATATCGACTCTGCTAATAACATATTTTTCGTGGTGATATCTTTCAACAAGCGAAATAACCTTAGCTGAATAGACCACAAATTTACAATATTTGTAAATTGCATAAATTTTAAATATGCAACATTGTAATAGTAAATAATATAAATTTTGGAAGATATATAGAATTAATAGACTTCTATGGTTTATACAGCTATAAACTGAAGAACGGATAACAAAAGAAATTAAATATAATTTTAATACGGGACCTCGTTTCATAATAATACTATTCAATCTACAATATAAAGATATAATAAAACATAATAAGTGGTGTCAAATTGTAAAAATTTAAGAGGTCTCTTTCGAAATAAAATTAACTTTCTTTTAAAGTTTCTCTGACATCATTTTAATATTTCGTGACGAAATGAAAAGAACTAATAGAATCACTAGAACTACCATATTCGTGTTAGCTATCGATGAGTGTAACACAAGTGGCGCATTTTTCCGATTAGGAGTTCTAGAAATAAAATATTCTAAATAAATATAAAATCGTCATTTACAAAATATATCCTCTCTTTCTTATGGATTTTTTTACTACTTTTATCTGTTATCAACAAATCTATTGCACGCTATTCCACTATTTCAATGTGTGCAGCCTATCTTCTTAGGGTGACACCTCTGGGAGCCATGGCTAGTAAATAAAGCGATGATATTGCTATGGTCTTTTGTTGAGGGCCAGCAGCGATTTGTCAATAGTGATAAACTTTTGTTATTGTCTTAGTTTTGGAATATTGGGTTGTGGGATGTATTTATCGATGTCCCACTATTGGATATGACCTCTTCGTGGCTTTTGATAAGACTGAAGAAGGGGTCTGGCTCAATAAATTGTAAATGCGTACCTTTTTGCAAAACCATCAGCAGTCAAGACTGCTTAAGACCTCACACTCCCAGTGGCCTGACAGAGTAACTTAAATTGCGTCTAAGTTTTATTGAAAGCTAATCAATTAATTAAAAGAAAGTATGTGGCACTACATGGAACTTAAAACCTTTAATTGTGTGCTGACTATGAATGAAATTATAATATTAGCTACAAATTATATTTCTGAAACCTAGTGCTATAAAGCCGATGCAGGCTATCCTTAGTAAGATCTAAATGATCTGACTGCAGAGACAAAGATTATTCTTGTGCTTCGCCCTGTGTAGTTAGTATGTCAGTTAGACCAGCATCTTTACCTACATTGAAACAATGTTACTAACGAATAATTTAAGAATACAGTACAATCATCCCAACAGTAAACAGCACCAGCTACTGTACAAAAACTGTGACAAGAAATCTTCGTATTCGAATTTGCAGAGAAGAAGAAGCAGATACTACAAGGATCAGTTTAGCAGACCACACATTTTTCTATGAATTAATCACCATTCTGAGCTAGCTACAATAAAATGTGTAAGTGGATATTCTCTCCTACAGTCAAGCATCCATTAAGGCATTACAGACAACATGGTATGATTCCTAATATTACAGGAGTACCATAATAATAAACCAAAAATAATAATTTTGAGAAACATAAAACGTCGATCAAATCATAAGACGTTACAGCTATGCATTTTATCTTTCTATATAAGGAATAATAGATTTTATAATTAGAATTAATTTAAAAGAAATTGATCCTCTTAAACAACATTTGTACTAGAATTAACACTTTTACTCTGTCTACAATCGGTTGCAAATCCACTCTAATTTCTTTTACATCAACATTACCTTATGGTTCAATATAAAATCTACATCCGATATTCAAAACGGTTAACATATAAAAAATAAAATGTAAACTCCTGTTGAATGTCACTGATCCCAATATTTCATTAATTTATAACATAACAAATTAAATATATGAAATATTAAATTAGATAAGCAACACCTTCCTCGCACGCAAACGTGACCTGAATGAAAAGCTGTAAAAAACAAAAACACTGTCTAATTTCCGCAGAAATAAATGGAGTTACTGAATTCTAAATAAAAAAACTAAGGTATATGGAAGATAAGATAAATAGAATAATAGCATAAGAAAGAAAATGAAATAATCCCACTCTGAATAGATACCCAATTAACCACTTGATATAGCATCATCTAGCGCCTTAATACCCTTACCGTTACTAAAAACCCGCTGAAGGAATATAGGCTTGTACGTAAATTTGAAGATAGTAGTAATATATGAAATTAGTTACGCTAAATAAATTACTAATACGTACACCTAATAGCTCGCTTTATAGAGATTGCCTAACCGTGCCAATATTATATTTAACATTTTTAGAAAAAATGTGGGGTTCAGATGAATAACTTCATTCGAAACTGGTAAAATCGTTTTTGCTGTGGATAATTTAGAAACAAGCATTACTTGTGCAATTCTTTTTTTACAAAGAAATCATGATATACAACAAATGAAACTACTACATACAACATCTACACCAGTTTACAACGGAAAATTCTGTTAAAAAAGTGCTAAGGTCATGATGATGCAGAAATTTTGTCAGCAGTACATAACAAATAATTAAAGATATACAGAGAAGGTTATAATATATGTATAATAAAAGATTATAGCGGAGAATAGTAGATCAAAAAGAAAAGGAAGCCCTATTTACCCAATTGAGCGTTAATTTTAAAATAAGCCTGTAAATATAAGCTCTACTTTAGGGACACTTCTTTCTAACAAAGCCATTTGAAAATGATTAATTTCACATTAAATGATGTACTGTACATGTTAAAAATGCCTATAAGCGCGTTTGCATTTCTTAGCTTTTTTATAAGTATAAGGAGTTCCAATATATGCATGTACCCTAGCGACATTTTCTAATTGTACGATCCTAAGCATAAAGTAGAGCCTACATATGTAGCGTGGATAGTAGACAGTTTATCGTATTCACTGGCTCCGTTAACATCTGTAAAGACAGATGTGTGGTCTTTGAATTTATATATTTTTTTACTGTTTTTGCTGGATTTACGAATGTGCAAAATTCAATGCATCTATTATTTTTCATATTTTCGTAGAAAGAAATTTATTTGATGTTCCACATATTCCGAATGAAGCAGTATTGAATTGTTTTATAAGGCGTCTCCGTTGTTTTGCAGATTAACCAGAACTAGCATTAAAGCAAAGGCATGTTAATTCTACAATAAAAAACAATATGTTGATTACTTTTATTCATTTGATATGTATTAAAATAACAATGCAAGGATACAAATCCAGGATATTAAACGATATTCTAATAAGGACTATTATTTTTCAATTTTTGTTGAGATAGTCACCGATGCTTGTTAATAATGAGTCCAATCCGCCATAATTTTGAATTCCTTCTTCCAATATTGACGGTATAGACTCTATTAATGTGCGGCAATGTTGTTCGCTCATTTCTTTCCATTCGTGCACAATTTATTGCCACAGTAGATTTCTGTCTCTCCGTTCTATGACATTTTCTTTCATTCTTTTTTTTTATATAAACCCATAGATTTTCAATCGGGTTAAGGTCGGGGTTTCGCGGTGGCCAATTTAATACCCCCACATTATTGTGGTAATACATTGTCGGACACCATTGGAACATAATATTCTCTAAAATATCTCTATATTGTAAAGCTATTAAGTGTCCATTAATATCCCAAATCGTACCTGGTCCTGCGTATGACATCCAACCCCACACTGCTACAGAAAGTCGTCCACTTAGTTTTGTGGATGGATATATTCTGCCCAAAGCCTAGAATTAGAAGGACGTGTGTTAGGGGTGCTTTGAAAAGTAGACTCGTCACTCAAAATCACCGTTTTCGAAAACTCTACGAGCATATTCCGATAGCGCGTGGCGAAATTTACTCTATCTGTCGCGATAGCCTTTGAGGCCACCTGCTCTCAATCTTTTTCTTGCAGTAGTTAATGAACCAGGAAAAGCGCTGGCGGCAACGGCTTCTTTGCAACTTGTAAAGGGATGCTCTGCATAAAATTGCCTCAACGTCGTGTCTTGATAAGCAGTGGATATTCTTTGTTTTAGAGTTATTGGTTCATTTGCAACTATGTATGATATTTCCCATTTTCTTTTTAAACAAAAAAAGATCGTACAATTAGAAAATGTCGCTAGTGTACATATCAAGTACGATCGGTAGTGAAAGTTGGACTCAAAGAATTTTTTAGCTGGTCCCATTACAGATAAATAGTGATTTACTACAAACAAGCTTCAGATGTGGAGGTAACACTAGAAACTACTCTAAACTATTATCCGTGCGTGTGTATTCGGCCGTAAAAATGCCGACAGGATCTCCAAAACTAGTTTAAAGTTACCTCAGAGGAACTGCATAAATTACACAATTCTTGATTACATTCTTTTTGGTGATATTTTACACAACAATCGTTATATGATTAGGTATTTACCTTGTAACAACAATAGCAAAGTAATTGCACTATTTTATAAACCTTTGATCTTGTGTATGTTTAAATGTTTATCTTAATCTAAATAATTAGTTAATTCTATAATCCATTCAAGTATGTACTCGTTATTAATCATATGCATATGTATATCTACATAGATTGTGTTTTATAAATTTATTAAATATGACTAAAAAACGCTGCACTATTATATCATACATCTTACTCTAAACACGTGTATGCCAAGTAAATAATCTTTAATAGATATTCAGTTTATTCAATTAAATTATTCACTAAACTCTTACAATATGGAATTTGTAAATTAATTTATGTTAAAAGCCAGGAAGGTCTGCAAACTCACACTACTATGTTATAAGGTGAGAATCCCCGTTTGTAGTTTTTGTTTGGTTATATGAGCCTTATCATAAAGTAAAGGATACTTTAAGTTATTATAACTTCTGAACAAATTAAATTAATAGGAAAAAATAAACGATCGATGTCTAAATACTTAAGGAATGGGATTTAGTATACCCAAAATCAGTTACGGCAATTGCTCAATGTGACCTCCGTTTTGTTGTTGTAAGATTACCAACTTTTCCTCCAAATTGTACACAGCCCTCCGTAACATTTCTGGTTGAATTGCACCAATTTGCTCCGTAATATTGTCGTTTAATCCTTGTAACGTTGTTGGTCGTTTTTTAAACACTAAACTTTTTAAATAAATCTACAGCTAGCAACCCACTGAGTTAAGATCGAGTGGATATACGGACCAATGATAAAATCAGCTGTAAAACCGTACCAAACTGTGACATTCTTGTCATGAAAACCTTCGTGAACGATTTCTTGTGGATTTTCTGCAGATCAAATTCTACACTTTTGAGTATCGACTCCGCCATTCATCGCGTACAATTACCATCTAAACCATTACTCGCAAAGAGAAGCCGTAATTCAACTAGCATTTTCAGAAGTTTGCGTAAAATTTGCCAAATGGTGGTATACGACATTTGCAATTGCTCAGATATCACATTTGCACTGCTGACTGCTACTGGATTACCTCTGGCTATGTCCTGAAATTCATAAAGAACATCTGCAACTTTGACATAACTAATTCTTGGTCTTCCTGATCTTGGTCAGTCAGTTATAGACCCACTTCTTTAAAATTTTGTATGAAATTCTGGTGCGCTTTCATTTGGTAGACGAAATCTTCATAATGCAGCGGTGTTTCCCATAGATACAGCAAAATTTCATTTCTTGAGCTACTAGATTTTGTTTATTTTCTGTTATTAATTAAATTTGTTACAAAATTATAATAATTTCAAATATATCTCTCACTTTATGATAATCTTCTACTTTACCTAGAAATCCATATCCAATATTATTTATTTATCTCATCATACCCATTTAGAAACGATACAAAAGTCTTTGTTATCAAAGTCAACCTGACTCTGACAGCAAAAAAATGAACACCAAACGTATTCAGTATCTGATTATTGTGTCGAAAAAATCGCAAATGTATTTTTTGTTTGCCTTTTGGGTATCATTCGTCAGATCATACTTGCTTTATATAACTTAAACTGTACGAAACAATTGACATGTGTGTGAGTGTGACATCTTTCAGAACAAATCTATATTACATACATATATGATGGTTAAAACGAGGGTAGCTTCACACATCTCAATAGTAAAATCCTTGCAACGTATTTAGTCATTCGCATTATTCTTTCTGTAGCTTTACAGTTCTTTATGATGGCGGTTCTATCTTTATTATCTTATACATAATTTACAAGTTATAAAAATGATTTATTTCCTGATTCCATCAAAAATACACAGGGAATTTCTAATGGAAACCTTCACATTTGTGATATAAACATGCAGAGGCGCACTAGACTAATAACTTTCATATTAAATGCAAAACTTAAGTTCAAGTTTTCATTTCCATTCTTCATTTCTTTAATGGCGAGTTCATAAATATTATTAGAGTCTTGTATAAAAAATTCAAAGTTTTTATTTTTCTCGCCGTGTAGACATCAAATACCTAGGCGGCAGCTAAATTGAATTAAAGTCTGAATATAATTCGGCGACGCAGCAAGAACAAAAGGAAGACTTCTGTGTCTAATATGCATGAAATACCATAAACAAGTGAAATATAGCCACATATACCTGACACAAACGATATCAGCTACACATTTTTCCACCGATGACGGTCTACGCTATTTTGTAGGGCAATCCAATAGTACCAGTTGTTTTGTCCGTCCCTGACCTGTGGTTATTGTTATCTCTTTTCATCTAGCGCTCCAAACTAGGAACTTTGCTGGCAATTTCGATTTCCTAAACTGACGGAATAACATTATGTAAAAGACGATATGGTAAACAGTGACGTTAGGATACAAGTTCCTTCCCCACTTCCAAATTCCGTATACATCTCAGGTTGTCGCCGCATTTTCAGCTAGAAGTAAGTATTATCGTGCCCGAAGTGGAATAAATGAAACAAGCATATTGAAAATCGGTTCAGCGTTGTGAAAATACTATTTTAGTGCTTATTCACCAAAGGAAACATTTTGTAAGACAAATATCAGTAAATAAAGATTTATACTAACAATAAGAAGACAAGGTAAAGGGATACACGGATCCAAATATATTAATAAGTATATTGCAATAAAGGCATAATCTTGGTCGAAGAAGCAAAATATGTAACTTGAAGCCCGTGCTACAATTTTAGTCAAAAACGCTATTGCTGCTTATTATACCAGTAATGTGTCAAAGAATGGAAGTACCCGCGTGATCACGATAATCAGAATGTTTCTTGAAATAATGATATTATAGTAATTATATTAAAGTATAAGTCATTTACAAACATTAATATGTACTAAAATTAACCCTAATCTCGTAACGCTGGAGGAAGAAATCGAATATACTGTCGCCAGGAAAAGCTAAAGTCCACAATGCATCTCTAAATCCGGAAATAATGCGCAGAAGGAAGGCAGCTGATATTCTCGTAGTATACCGGTCGTTTTGAAAAATAGGATAAATAAAACCGAGAAGAGGTAAGGGGTATGAAAATTCGCTAAGAAGTGGGGACGCGTATGAGTCTATGAACGGTGTACTCTACAATATTGGTGGGAACGTAGCTCCCTTCACTTCCACTCCGCTTTAAATATCCTATGACTCAAAATGACCGGTATAGATATGTATATCTTGCTCTTCGTGTATATCTTCTCCTAAGCACTTCATAAACAAAGAAGTAATCATTCACTTCAGTGTAAAGTTTAGCACTAACTGGCACTGTATGGACCTCCTCTTTCAAAATATACAAAACCAATGACATGTCATGATATATGTACACATATACGTAAAGTAATTGAATCCCGCACTTTCAGGCGTCCTTATCGTCCAAGTAAGCTTACTTTTAACAACGATTAATTGTCAAGTTGTCTGCCTATTTGATTCATTTCTTATTTAGGGATAGTAGCATGTCAATAAATATTGAAATGGTGTCAACACATTGGGTTTCTGACACACCGGTTTGCAGCAGAAGCGTCTCATATGCAAACACGCAAAATTATAGCGTTCACTGCGGAATTGTCACTGAACTAATATGTCTTTATCGACTCAGGACTGTCAACCTCGACTCACTGCCAGTTCTCACCGTCAAAAACACTCCAATCCAAAACAACTTTCAATCAATCAAATACTTCACCACTATCAATATATTTAGCTACGCAAAAGCGATGGTCAGACTAAGGGGAGAGAGTTTGACAGAAATAACAACTATTGACTACGTATTGCGTGCAGGCAATAGTTACTTCGAAGAATGTATAGGGCTTTTTAGAAATTAGAAATCGAAGTACCGCTGGAATGGTGAGTCAAATACTGTAATCTTAGCTATAACAATGTTAGTGTTATGAGATCTTGCAATTACAGTAAATGATGATTCTGTTAGGTGAATGTTATAAATGTGAAGAATCAATCAAAATTTAGAAAACAACAACCTAGTGCTGAGGTTTGAGTGGTTCTCGTTCATTAAATAATCTTTCTTTTTTGGTTTGAGTGAGAGAAAATGCCTCAATGCACTATCCGTGACGAGACCCATCACCGGAGTGTGGGGCCTCACTTTTCACATGACCTTCACTTACCTATAAAGAAGTCTTTTTTGCAGTAATTGGAGATGTCTGCAAATTGTTTGTCCTAGGTATCAAAAGCAGGGATTTAATGGTTTTGTTATTGGTGAGACAAGGTTTGGTTCAAAAACCTAAATTTTAATTGATGTGACAATTTAACATATTTATTGGTGGCTGTTGAACTACGCAGAGCATATATGTTTATGTTGTTAACAACTATTGGCTGCTAATAACGGTGCTAATATTTTTTGTTCTTCGATTCTCATAAACAAATATTTCCAGACCTCAATAGAGACCAAAACTAATTTGTATTGGTTCAGTTAGCATCTTATATAAATATGATAAAAAAATGTTTTAGTATAGTAGAAAAATTTTGGTTGGATATTGCAATTTGGTATTTGTAAAGGAGGCGGTTAAAAATTTCAAATTTCAGTTTTAGATGAATGTTATAAATGTGAAGAATCAATCAAAATTCAGAAAACAACAACCTAGTGCTGAGGTTTGAGTGGTTCTCGTTCATTAAATAATCTTTCTTTTTTGTTTTGAGTCAGAGAAAATGCCTTAATGCACCATCCGTGACGAGACCCATCACCGGAGTGTGGGGCCTCACATTTCACATGACCTTCACTTACCTATAAAATATTTATTGCAGGAAAGAAAATAACTAATTATAAAAAAATCTATATTAATTATAAATTAACCGGTACTTCTTCTTCAAGTTAAACACGATTTGCTATTAATAAACAAAAGCATACTGGTAGAGTCTAAACATATGCCTTTACTTATTATGGAAAGATTTACAGACCGATCATGAGTACCTACATTTTTGACGGAAACAAATATAGGCTACCCTAGAGCGATTGAAGTTAAGATAACCCTGGTAGTTCTTTCGATTCTTTTATGTGAAACGCCATGATAGCTAGGCATTAACACTATCTAGAGCTAGTCATTTCCTATTGCAAGTTAGTAAAGTTAATCTCAACTTTTTGTCCAATAAATCCCCTTGAAACTCAAAAATCATGTCAACAAACACAATAATTGTTAATAAAACTATAATGATTATTGATTGCAAGCACTAAAAAACTAATGTACTAAGTTAGTGTTCACAAATCAAATAAGAATATTACATCAGATTTTGCCAGAGACAGTACAGTGATATTTTTCGCACGACCATGAAATAAAATACCTAGTTTAGATTCCTAATTCTAGCTTGAAAATGTAGTGACCCAAATAGTATAGTGTGATAAACTTCCTACTATACTTCAACCATTTTACTGCTTTATTGAAAATTCCCATGTTAGTTATTTATGTGGAAAATATGTGACTGCCAACGAAATGCTTGTTGGATTTCGTGGGAAATGTCGTTTTCGTGTATATATGAAGAGTAAGCTTACATATACAAAAACCAGATGCGTAGATGTGTAGATGTGCCTCACTAGTAATTGACAAATTGCAAACGAAACAAACTCAAAGTGCAATTATACGAAATAAGCGAGATATATCCGTTCTTCGATGTTTAAGCTTGCACAGTATGTACGTAATACCGCTATCATATGACTAAAGAAAAATCCATCTGTTTACCGGATAACACTGTACTTGACTTGGGAGTGTTATTTGACTCAAGTTTCACTTTCATCCCTCATATAAATGGCTTCTGTAAATCGACATCGAGAGCTCTTGGTTTTGTAATTAGAACTTGCAAAGAATTTGCGGATATATCCTTGATGAAGACCTTATACTATACATTTGTTATGACCAAACTTGACTATGCTAGCATCCTATGGTATCCTATATACGTATGCCACTCCTATAATTTGGAAAGAATCCATCGAAGGTTTCTGAAGTTTGTGTCTTATAAAGTGACAGGTGTTTATCCTGATCGTGTGGCAGATTTGGAAAATATTATGGGTAAGTTACGCATGAGTACGTTGGACAATAGGCGAGAACATGTATCTGCATCTTTTTTGGTAAAGATAGTTCGAAATAAAATTGACTGTCCATATCTTCTCCAAAAAATTATGTTCCAAGTACCGCGAGCAACTGCTAGATCGACGGCCACCTTTGCAATTCCAACTGCTCGCACGAATGTGCTCACTAGGTCTCCGGTAGCTATTATGTGCCGCAATGCTAATAAATTATCTGTAGACATTTTTCCATAGCTTGTTTATTCTTGTTGTCATGTGTATAGTCATTGTAATAGTTAATAGTATTACTGTGTTATATATTCATTTTCTTGCCATTTGTATCTTTTTTATATTAGCATATCTTAGCTTTTCATTTTTTTTTCTCTTGATTATATTTCTTGTTACATATAAGTATATTATGGTAGGTTGTATACTTGATTTATTCTTAATGTTTGTCCTGTAAATGAGTATTCTGTTGGGCAAAATAAAGATTATTATTACATATTACATAACATCGATGCACCACAGCGATGAGGTAGTAGACAAAACAAACGATCATTAACTTCTAGAATTTAACTAAAGCAGGAGTTGATGTTTTAGACAAAATTTGTTTTAATTACAAGGTAGAAAATCTCCGTCCAAGTTTGCTACAAAGTTCATGGTATTGATTGATCGATGTCGCTGCAGAAAATACAGCAAATGTATACATTTCTGCAAATTCAAATAATGAACCTGTGCATTTTTTGTGCTTCTTCTTCTTGTATTTTTACCCAGACAACGATACAGAACCATTTAGTTTAACATGCTCAAGTTATTTCTAGAGAATTGAAGAAAGTTATTTAGGAACGTTCTTCAAAAGGCACAAAATTAGCCAAGTTCACTTTATGGCCGTATGATGACAGTAAACATTCTCTTATTTGTGAAAAAAAAAAATGTTATTAACTGATTCGTAAAATTTCAATGCTAATCACACTATAAATTTCAATACTAATTGCAGGTTAATTGGTATTGCTTTGGATCTAATTGTCACAATTTTTCCGAGTTTAGTTTATGAATTTAAGTATAGTTCTATAAAGATAAGTAATAATTTACAAGAATTTGTTCTATTCGCTAACACAGAAAATATTTCCCGTTTATTTTTTTGAGTCACCCTATCCAACTTTATTATTGTAGCAAAAGTTTCAGATATAAGATTATTAGCAATCAATGCTCACCTAAAAAATATAATAAGTAAGTTTACTTTTAACAATTTTTTTACGTTAAAAGTACAGTTCAGTTTGGTGTTTCGAACAGGTCTACAAACATATTAAGCAACAAAAATTATGACAAATTTAGAACTGATACACTCAAAGAAAGGGATTTAGAAAAATTGCTTGCTTCTACGCTAAGATAAACAGCTAGATAAACTACTCCTTTTATGTAGATTCGGATAGTAATTACCTTAAATCAGAACTCGAGAGATAAACTTGCATCTCAACTTCAACTCGTTTAAACTGGATAACTTATGTTAGTAGATCTATCAAATGAAAGATTTCCACCTAAGGAATATTTTACGATTTACCGGCCAAAACTTTACGATAATTTGTCAGAAAGTAGGACAAGTTTCGTCCTATTTTCACTAGCAGAAGCAGTTTTCTTATGAGTACAATTATATACCTACATACATACGTAATATACATACACACCTAGATACATACAATGTATGCTCGTATGTACCATAAAGCTATTGATTATTTGTTTCTCCTGCATCGTTGAACTTGCTATAACTTTTCGCACAGTATTGTAATCAAAAGAAATTTCATCTATCAAAAGAAAAGAATATTAAAGGACATATAGATCTGGCAATGCAATAACTTCGGGCTGAGTATTTGTTTCGTCTTATTACGTGTTATGACTTCGAAGAGAAACCTAAGAACATATACATATTTATATCTTAACGATTGCCTTGAAAAATCCGATGCACCTCACATAAGATCTGTAAAGATTTATTTTATTAAAACCTGCAGAAAATATTTATATCAATTATTTGTAATTTAATTTTGTACCATATGCTGAAGGAGGTACATACTTATAAAGATATTGAACTATCTGCCACATTGTTATTTCATTACATTTAGATAAATTTAGATATTTCATGCAGCTTAATTTATATCACTTTGATTTTTTACTTTGCAATTTTTTTGATTGGACATGTACAAATTTTGACATATACGTGTTGGAACAAGAAACATAATCAAATGATGATTACTGACTAACTCTAACCCAGAGATACATAATTGTTTATTCCCTTTCAAGCACATACTAACAGAATGTGTTGGTTTTGGTAGACATAAGATGCAGTACCAGTAGCGATAGATTTCTCAATTCTTTTTCAGAAATTTTGTAAAAATAAAACTGTAATCTTGCTGAAAATTCCGAATCGTACTCATTATTTGATTTTTAGAACGAAAATCTACGAATGGCATGAATCATCACATGCTTCCTGAAATATGAACTGGCCACAGAATTCCCTGAATTTGTAAGATTGATTGATTCACAAAATCAATTTAACGTCACTACCCTTCTACGACTAGACTAAATAGGCATATGTACAACTTAGGCCTAGCGGAAAATGCCATATGCAGATTGCAAGAAGGAGGAAGAAACCCCAGTTCATGTACTGTGCCACTGCGGAGGCATGGCAAGGACAAGGTTTCTAATTTTGGGCGCAGAGTATCCCACAGCACAGAGCTACACACAGAAGCCGCTTTCAGGGACGTTAAGCCTCACAAATAGGGCAAAGTTAGAGGGCGCCTTCTACACCGAGAAAGATGTGACAGCAAAACATTTTATTTAGAAATTTATACTTATGAATAGTATAAATTGTATTAAAATTACGAACACTGTGTTTAATGGCCAACAACAATTTTGTTCCTAAAATCTTAAAACAAAATGTTTTAAGATTAAAACAAAAGGTTTGCTACATTTGATGAAATTTTTAAATAAAAATAATTTACAACATCTAGCAAAACTAGTTCATTGGTTTTGAAAGTATTTATATTGGTTTTTAAATAAAGGTAGTTTCAATTTATGCACGTTGGAACACTAATGAAATGAGAGAGAGAAGGTTTAAGGCGCTCGTACGTAAAAAGAATGAGATGCAGTATGACGCGGTCTTTGTATTTGTGAAAAGGTTTTGTAAATCTGTTAGTACAAATTATTGCTAATTGTAGTACAAGCAATTTACTTAAAGTTACTATAAAATATAGTAAATTGAAGTATAATAGGTACTTAATTTCCAGGAATAAATTTATTGTTAAATTTAGTATGCTATATTGCTGTCCTATATATAGCAATAAATTATACTAAAATGCAGTATATTTATACTTATAAATACTATAAATTTTTCTCCGTGTAGAATTACTGTGGATCACAATAGACCGGGAAGGTTGCGGCGAAAGAGGCCCGTAATGCCACCCCTAATCTAATCTAACCTTCGACGCATGTGAATTAGCAAGCTACAGTATATGCAAATAATGATAAATTAAATTAATGATAAAAAAATCAATACTTCTGCAATTGTATTCAAAACTGACTATAGGAATAACATAATCAAATATTAATCGGCTCTAAAGATAGAAATTTTTGTTCAAATATAATTTTATTTTTATTGTAAGTATTTATTTGTTATTTTATTTATTTATTTTGCTTACGTAGTATAAAAGAAAAATCAATGCAGCGCTCTTAAGATTCCGCAACCGTTTAACAACAATGATATCAAATCTGCTTCAATAGAACCAAAAGCAAGAGGTGTACGTCAAAATGCCAGTTTAAAACATATCGAATGCATTTAACTCACTAAATAAGGGACTTTCGAATCGCTAGAAGAGACCTATAAATTTTCCGTGCTGTTCGTGCTCTAGTGGAACTTCAATTTACAAGGTTCGAAGGGCGCTCGCGAAACACGTCTGACTCAACAATATTCTTCTCACGAAGATATTTTCTCGTAAGTCCCATGCCAACACTCACAACCAGTTTAAATTACGAGATTAGGCTAACGAATCGAGTAAAAATTTCGTAACGCGGAGTTGCTGTTTTCGATTATAATACTTGAAGGATATCCGATATTAAATAATGAAGTTGCTTATTTGTTTCTTTTTTAATGACGCAGTCAAAAAGCTAGATTTATGTATATTCACGAAAATGCTGTTTTTCTCTAATTCATGTCTTGTCAAACTGAAACAGAAGCACGAAACTTTTCCGACTTCTACACGATTACAAGGTACGCATGTAGGCAAAAACATTTTTTTTAACAAATGTAGTTATTTACGGTATAGAATGTGGTCAAATGTATGCCATCAAAATTATGTGTCTAATATACATATGTAAGTCCATACATACATACATACTTGTATCTAAGAGATGGCGGTCTTCACCGATGCACCTTGCGATTCTGTCATTGTAGTTCTCCCACTCTCTTTCCAGTGTATGCTAAGCAATGACTTGGACCCTACAATAAATGGCAGTATTCCTTTAATTCAGGGAATTAGTGAACGTAAACATAGAATTCTAAATGACCTTAGAGAAAGAAATCGTACATACTGAGGCCGGAAAAAATACAAAGCCTATCTCCTAATTGGGGCCACGAGGTCACTTCCTCGTGATGTACATTTAAGTAATTTGTATATTTTATGGTATTTACACTTATTTTGATGCCTAAACCCCATCGAGACTATTACATCCTCAAACTCAATTTACGAATGAAGAATCAATTTACACTTGCCACTATTAGCAAGCTTGAGTGAGAGCAGATTAAGGAAGAAGCTGGATAACACGGTAGATGATACTCAGTGGGCTTTTAGAAAAGAAAGAAGCACACAAGATCAAATTTTACAATCTGACAAATAACTGAGAAAATAATAAAAATAGAAAAATACATACTTCATTGACTTATTGTTAGAAAAGAAAGGCGTCAGGCAGGGGTGTGTTTTGAGCCCGCTGTTGTTCACAGTAGTTATGGATGAAGCAATAAGTCAGATGAAAAAATTAAAAATTGGACACTGGAAGATGAAAGAGGTAAAAATATCGGAACTGATGTTCACTGATGATATGCTACTTTTGGCGGAATCGAAAGAGGCCCTTCAATATAACTGATACTGAACGATCCACTACACAAAATAAACATGACAATTAATATAAAGAAAACAAAAACCATGATCATAGCAAACGAAAAAAGAAGACACGAGATACATCTGAATGGAGAAAATATAGAACAAGTAAAGGGATACAAATATTTGGGAATGTCTATCGAAGAGAATGGGAAACTGGACAAAGAAATGAGTGAAAGTGCGTAAAGAGTAGGAAAAATGTTTAATTCGCTTAAGATATCATTCTTGGGAAAACGGGAAATAGCAAAGAAAATAAAAACAGAAGTGATCAAGTGAATTGTAAGACCGGTAATGTTGTATAGCGGCGAATCTTGGACATAACCAAATAAGTACAAATCTAGAATAAATGCCGTAGATATGAGATTTCTGAGAAAGATACAGGGCAAAAATACGAGAGACAGAATAATAAATGAGATGTTTAGAAAAGAACTGAAAATTGAGCCGGTGCTAGAAGAGATAGGGGATGGTCAACTAAGACGGATAAGGCATGTGATTCGAATGAAAGACGACAGAATGACAAAAAGAATTATGGAAATAAAAGCACAAGGAAGAAATCCGAGAGCAAGACCGAGGAAAACATGGGAAGAGGGAGTGGGAGAGGAAGCAGAGAAGAGGGGCATCCCATGGAAGCAATTTTGCGAAAGATAGATCTAAATGGAGAGAAATATGTAGAAATAAACAATAACTCAACTCCTAGGCCTACACTTAACGGTAAAAGCCAAATGATTAAGAAGAAGAAGAAATAATTTGTAAATTATTGGTGCTGAGGAGAGAACATATTCTATTATTGCAAATGTGTTTATAGTAACTTTATTGAAACATAGAACCATTCCAGCTGTAGAAATGTATGTATTTTGTATTGTCTCGATAAAACTCGATGCTCATGCCAAAATTATTTTCAATAATACATCTTTTCATATTTAAACTTGTACGCAACTTTTCCTTTTTGGAAGTAATGCATTTGAATTTATATTGGATAATTCTTTTCCTACGTTCTGTTCTTATGTAACAATATCGAATACCCTCTATTTAATTTAACAATACAGTATTGAAGAAGATACCTATACCAAAATAGTACCTCATTATTAGCTAGAACAAATGAAGTTCGTAGTAGCATCGTATACGAGAGCATTAACATAACTATGTAACTAACGTTATGTCATGTCCAAACGAAAAGGTATACTTAGAGGTTCGTCCATATTCTAACAATTAAAAAACGAGAAAAGACTATTAGCGCTTTACCTTAAAATCTAGTTAGCCGACCAAAGCAGATTATCTTAAGTAATTCAGCTTTGCAAAATCTGAGTACTAAGATTGCATTGGAACTTAGTCTTTCTTGTTGAATAAATATTTATTTAAATTAAAAATGTAGGTTACGTAATGCAATGACGAGGTGAAAAAACTTGCAATAATTAACGGACCCCACACAGATACAGTATATTTATCAATTGCAAACGTAAAAATTGTGTTCTGCTGATGAAGTTACAAATGAAAATGCCATATAGGCAAAATATATTATAGAAGTGAAGTTGGGAATTTAATTTTATTAGTAATAATTACTAAATACTGTTAAGCACTGGACTAGTTTACTTCATTTATACCTCTCTCTTATAGAGTCTTTTTTGGGCAGCAAGTTGCATGAAATGCTAGAGAACTGATGGAACTAACATACATTATAGTTGCTCCAAGCTCAATTTTACAACTACAGTGTATATATATACAATTTACTATCTGCCATTAAATATTGCAAATTTCACCTCTCAGTAGATAATAAACTTACTAATCGTTCAAGGCGTAGAAATATCTTGCAACAGTACTTGCACTACCTTATTACCTTATTGACAGTATCAATGAAATTCATGGAAATATTGACGTCGCTCAAGATAATCTAGATTTTAATATGATCCATTCTGATAACGTAAACCTACTTAATGAATTTAAACCACTTAAAGCGTCTACATTAACGTGTAATTACCTCTATGAAAAAGAAATATAGTACCGACGGTATTCATTCCGGTATCATTGAGGATGCTTTTCCTGTTATCGGTGAAAGCTTGCTGTAAGTCATTAATAAGTCCCTCACAACAGGTGTTTTTCTGAGAATTTGGAAAACAGCTACTGTTGTTCCTATACCTAAGGTGAATAATGCAAAGAAGTGTGAGGACTTCTGGCCTATTAACATGATGCCCTCGATGGAAAAGATAATTGAATAGGTTGTCAAAGAACAATTGGAGGAATTCATCGAAAAAAATAAAATTTTAGCTGACTTTCAGTCTGGATTTAGAAGAAGTCACTCTTGTGAAACATCTTTAAATTTAGTACTTGCAAATTGGAAAGAGAAAATAGAGAATAATAACATAGTCGTATCTGTTTTTCTTGATCTCAAAAGAGCATTCGAAACTATTGATAAAAATCGTTTGGTAAGGAAACTTCATAACTACGGAATTCGAGGTGTTGCCCTCAAATGGTTAGAAGATTATCTAACATGAACATCACAAGTAACTAAACGCGAAGACGGAACATCAGAACTCAGAGAGGTTCCCTAGGGGTCCCACAGGGTACAATTTTGGGTCCGCTATTGTTTATTTTGTATATTAACGACTTGAGCACTGTTTCATAGAATTGTCATATCAGCCTCTTTGCGGATGATACAATTGTGAGTATTTCTGACAGTGATATCGAGAGGGCTATTCGGAAAATGAACTATGAATTAAAAAATATTGCTGAATGGTTGAAAATAATTAAGCTTAAGCTCAATACTTCAAAGACTAAAGCTATGTTAATAAGGAATAGGGTTCCTGGTGTAATAAATTGTAATATTTTTGTTGCTGACGTCCCTATAGATTTTGTAAATGAAATTAAGTGTTTAGGGATAGTAATAGACAATAGTCTATCGTTCAAGAGTCATGTATATTACATAGTGAAGAAAGTAGCTAAGAAGATTAGTTTTTTAGGTAGGATAAGTTACAGTTTACACTTTATATTATTTCATTTCAAAGCTTTATTTGTCCCTATATTTTCACAATACAACAACAAAAAAAAGAAGATTGTAATACTACAAGCTGCGGCAAAAGGGCGGGTTTCAGACACGACGTGTGGTTTGCACGTCGTAGCTGCTCTTCCAACCAACCGCGATGAAAGAGAAAGATTGCGATGTAAATTAAAAAAAAATAAATAGAACGGAAGCAAAAAAAAAAACAAAGGTTAGATTTTGTTTTCACAATAAATTTTCTTAGGTATGTACTCATGACCTATCCGGTAGCAACAAAAAACAGCAAGCAGTAGGAAGTAAAATAGATTAAATTCATAAACACTACTATCTAAACACTATTATCTACTTCAACATTTATAAGTGAAAAAAGCATTGATTCTTCCTTCTTTTTTATTATACTCTGTAATAACTTTCCGTTAAATAATTATGATTTAAATTTGTTGAATCGTTGTTCTATTTTAACTTATCTTATTTTCCTGATGTTTTTTCCACTTTTATAGGTCAACAAAAAAACTCAGGAAAATAAGATAAATAAAAAAAGGTCATACATATACTAATGTCTATTTTAACAAAAATAAAATAAAATCATCCAATGCAAACACTCTCTGTTAACAAGCGTTGCTTTAATGAAGCAAATATTTTGTCTTTTATTGACTTCTTAACGACTGAGAATTGGGTCGATGTGTTTTCTCAAGTATACTTACACCGATCCAGCTTCCAATAAGTTATATTAAACCATAAATTCTTATTGTGAACTATGTTTTTAGCTTCGTATACGAAATATAGAGTTTGAAATTATTTTAGCCGAAAGGGTGAATTAAAAGACCAAACAATGTAAATACAGTCGTTGGCCATTGAATTAGGACCACTTGGAGAATTTCTGTTTCTTGGTAACAATTTACGAACTATAAATCTAAATGAGTGAATTCTTGTTTGTTTAATATTTAGTAGCATTGCATAATGCTCCATGCCATACGGCAAAATCGGTGAAAGACCACATGGCCGCCCAAAATTTGCAATTATTGGATTGGCCTGGTAATTCACCGGACATGAATCCTATCGAAAACCTATGGAATTCACTAAAAAATATTGTTGCTTCACGAAATTGCACTAACAAGCAAGATTTGATAAAAAATATTGACCAGATTTGGCGAAACCATGAACAAATCAAAAACTGCTCAATTTCTGCTATTGAGAGTATGCCCAGAAGAATTGCGGCCCTCATTAAAGCGAAAGGAGGACATACTAAATATTAAGTGTAATGATAGTTCTTTGTACATACATATTTTTCTAATAAAAAAAATCTTGGCAATCCGACTTTTAATTGTAGTTTTAAATCAAAATAAAGAATTCTCCAAGTGGTCCTAATTCAATGGCCAACGACTGTACATAAAGACAGTTAAATAAAAAAATGTTAAAGAACTGAAAAGCAAATGCAGGAAGTGATGGAAAAATTATCGCGAGATGGGAGTAACATTTAGAAAGAAATATAGTTCATGCAACATTAACATAAATTTTGGACTCTATTATATCTAATGAGTAAATATAAGTAAACCGCTGGAACACGTTTCACACACACCCATGTTTCAGATAAATATAAATCAGAATACACACCTAAGTAGGTATTCTTGGACAAAAAATATATATCATACTGTAATTTTATTGTTTTAACATCCACGTTGGTAATTATTAGGCATTCAAGGCATAAATATGAGAAATAGAATATACCCGTACTTTTCCTACACGTTGTTATCTGAATTTCGCAATTTCTTTAGAGTTTTTAGTGTTAATAAAACCTGTATAAGGAGAAGAAAAACTAGAAGTTAAAAACATTTTGTACCACAACAACTCGTAAAGCAATTCACTTGAAAATTTCTTCAAAATACATAAGAAAAAGTAAGCTACAACGATCCCTAGAGGCACAACAATCTACCTTCAATATTAGGCGAGCAACCGCTATAAGCGAACGAAAACCAAGCCAAATCGATGAGCAACTTCATTTTACTTCAGGCGCTGCAGTTGCTTTGCCAAAAGCTAGTTATTCGATTGCGTTTCTTTTTAAATTCTACTATTACGGTCAACTTAAATTAACATTTCATTTAAACGTTCCTAAGTACTGCACATTTCATACTTCTTCGCAAATTGGTCTACGATAAACCCCAAACTTTAAAATGCTGCCATGTTGTACGTGCTACATTGAACGACTTAATCTCGAAGTTCAATTAAGAGCCAGAGAATTGGATTAACTTGCGACAGAAAGCGTATGTGTTATTCTTACATATACATATGTATAGGTATGTAAGTAGGTTCACAACACTTATATATCTGCGGTATAATTATATAATAAAACAGTATATATGCTTAGTTTAAAGTTGTTTATGGTAAAATTCAATCGTTATTGATGCCGCAAATTTTTTTTCATTCAATGATTTGTGCCGAAGTCTTTGAGAAATTCGACGAGTAGTAAGCAGATCTTGAGAAGTTCAAGAAGCTGTCATTAACAAAGCGTTAGTACCAATTCCTTTTTGTCATAGCATTTATATGGAATCTACAAAACTCAATTTGATCAAAACACATAACGAAATGAAGCCAACAAAAATTTCAGAAATCAAACTCAGTATGCCATATATCGCACACCACTTAATAACTGAGGAATTTGTTGCTTTAAACAACAATTAAGGTGTCGTCAATATATAGGTTACAAGCTGACCGCTATCAGTTTTAGCAGTGGTCGATGAATTTTACAAAGTTAACACGAAACCAGATATATAGCGGCATATACCAGATTTCAATTTGGTGTTTGCCAGGAACAGGTTCCTACTTAAGAAAATGTACCTAACGCAGCACTGTCTTCACTTCATCGCAATAAAAGCTTCTTATTTCAGGACAAGGTCTCAAAGAATGTGACCATAAATCAAATAAATGTGCTTGTAAAGGGAAGCAAAAAATGTGATTAACTAGGTAGTGTGCACAATATCTAGTTATTCTACATATTACCGAGTTTACGCGCATTATAGATAGCATACTCGCTAGTAAATTTCTGACAGGAACCTGTTTCTAAAACAGACTGATTAGCCATGATAAAGCAGTCCGCGCACTGGGTGCCGCGTTTGCTCACGTTACACCAGAAACGTGTTTGAATGAACATTTCCAACGGTCTGTTGGCGCAGTTTAAGCGGAATAAGCGAGTTTTGGCGCCCATTGATTACTGCAGATGAAGCATGGATGCACCATTATACTCCCGAAACAAAAATACAGTCGAAACAGTGGACTGTGAAGAGAGAATCGGCCCCAAAAAAAGCAAAAATTGCTTTTTTGGCAGTGAAAGTGATGGCGACTGTTTAGGAAGTGATATTGTGAAGTTATCTGAATCGATTATCTTCAAACAGGCAAAACCATTACTTAAAAACCTAAGGGCAGAATTTGCAGAAAAACGGCCAAATTTGCTGAAAAAAATTCTGGTTCTCCAAGACAATACGCTGTTTCACACCTCAGCGGTTGTCATGGCGGTTTAGACTGCTTGGTCACTCTTCTTACTCACGAGATCTAGCCCCAAGTGACTTTATGTTCCCTAATCCAAAATTGCGTTCGGAGGACCGAGATTTTCGTCAAATGAGGAAGTC
This sequence comes from Popillia japonica, assembly GCA_004785975.1. Lineage (NCBI taxonomy): Eukaryota > Metazoa > Arthropoda > Insecta > Coleoptera > Scarabaeidae > Popillia > Popillia japonica. The sequence goes on from ML218447.1 coordinate 59,395, forward strand.
ATCACCTTCGTGAACAACAAAGACTTACAATGAGATTATGTAGAAAAATAATAATAAATTTAAAGAAAAAATATCTTGATATGTCGGTAACACTTCAGACTACCCTCGTATATTTTTATAAGGAATTAAAACTAGTTTTATCTCTTTAGTAAAGACTACACGAAAGTTAATGCATTCTTTATTTTCATCCCACCCGTCCGAGAAACATCAACATATATAAATCTTCACGTAGTGTTAAATTAATATGTTACAACTAATTCAACATTCTCTTTAGTCATTTGGAAAACTAACCTAATTATTTTTGCAACAGTAAACGATCTAATGCAGAAACAATGAGTATTAACAAAATAACACGCTGCTATTTATTATTGTACCTCTCTGGATGTTATAATCGCGTAATTTACCCAGAAACAGTAGAAAAGAACGAAGGATAATTATTTATTTTTTCGACAAGGGGCTATCGATCGACGTCGAACAAAACCTGTATACGATATTTCACAGAATGTAAATGAATCTGCTGTTAATTAAATGTACATCCAGCGAACCCGCAAATACCGAACAATTCACTCGGCGAACAAATACTGGTACAACGACTTTGACCTCTCATTTTTTAAGTGTAAACTTATTAATTATTCTTTGCTAAACACGAACTTTTATTTCGCCTTTATTGAAAGATATACCTAGCTATTGTATTTTTCCACAATTGGCAATGCATTTAATTGTTCTACATATGTGAAAAATAGATAATAATAATAATAATAGCGTTTATTGTCCAACAGAACAGTAGTCCAATAATAGGACAAAATAAAAAATAAACAGAATGTGTGCAGTAGTACAACGAGCAAGAAGGTACAAAAAAGAACAATAATCTAAAAACAATAACATACCAACTAAAACTAAATCTATATCGTAAGAATAAACTAAAGGCAACAAAATTACTGTATATATAATAAAAATAAGAAGATGTAACATTGTACAAATCGACTAAATTAAATAAATACAATTATTATTGTATTATTTTAAAAATATAAAAAGAACAAAACAAGAATAATTTATAAATTCACTATGGCTTCAAGTAACATTAATTATGGTTTGATAAATACTAGTAAATTTTGATTAAAATTCGAAATAATGTTGTATCACTACCAGTAGAATTGCTGTTTGTATAATAATAAAAACAATATATATATAACAATATATTGTTATGTAAAGCATTATATATATAATATATATAAAGAAGAGTCCAAATTTATGCCAAGGCAAAATCGAACAAGACAAAAAGCACTTTATGGAAAAATAAAAAGTTAACTAGGAATAGCAGCTCAAGCTTTCGCGGATAGAAGTTTACAAAGGAACTCAACGTTTTGATTCTATTGAATAGTTTATTTAATTTTTAAAGTATATTAAATTAAAGAAAAAAGGTAAAGTAGCAGAAGTTGGACGGATTTATTTAAATGTTAAGTTTTATTAATTACTATTATTATATTAATTAGTTACTTTACATAATAAATCATACCTTTGTATTTGGGTTTGAATTAACCAGGAACCTGAGTCTTGAAAATTCATTGTAATAACGTCAAGTAGTAGTCTTCTTCCATTTATTAAAGTAAAACTCTTTTAACTTCAATAGCCTAATAACGTCAGCATCAAACCAAGGAGGAAAACAGCTACGTAAACGACGCACAGGAACATGCTGCCGAACACAGGTAAGTAGAATTTCATAAAAACCAGTAACAGCATCATTAACATTAGCGAAGTCATTAATAGAGGGCCAATCAGCAATAAGTATAGCGTTGTAGAGACCAAGAAAATTAGCTCTGTAAAAATTGTAGCGTAATTTATTGTTAGTAGGAAATGGCTGGTTATCATTATTACAAATTAATGTCACGGATATATTTAAGACTGGATGATACGCATCGGGAGTGATCAAGGGATCAAGATCATGTGTTACTGTGATTTCGCAGTTATCATTTGAAAACACAAGGTCCAGCAACCTGTTAGATATGTTGAAAATATTGTTATGCTGACGTAAATTTAGCGTATTCATAAAATTGAAAAGAGATGAGTACTTGTCGATAAGTTAATTATATAAATTTTCGCCGAAACGTGCGACAATTAATCGCATTTAAATGAGTACAGTTATTTTCAAACTATTGTTACAGGTACATATTGTTTTAGGTTCTAGCGCAACGATATTGTCTAATAGAAAACTATTAATAAATATTAATCCTTGCAAAATCCACAATAGCTTCAGTTCGAAAGCTCTATTGTAGACATCTCTTATTTAGCACTTTGTTTGATTCTTGCTTCTATTCTCCAAACAGTCGTTTTATCTTTTCCATTGTAATGCCTTGTCGAATCCCCTCGAACTCATCGGATTCTCCATTACAACAAGCTACCGTTGAGAATTCTAATTATGGCTTCTCACAATGTATACAAAGATAAAGAGCTCTGTAACGTTCAGCATACGTAGGGCTCTCATCTTACCTAATTAGACCTTTAGTGTCTGCATTGACTTAGTTGCCACTGACGTATTTTATCCGATTTTCTACAAAATTTTGTGATACATTTAAAGCCAATAGACATGCAACGATATATTTTTCACATACACGGAAATGGTAGTGGTAGTCCTAACAACACAAATTATGAAGCCACTGTAGCCGCATTCATACTTACATCAATAACATTTCTATTATCACATTTCGGATACTTGGAATATGACATCACAATTCAAAACAATAGGTTCGCAAGAAATGAAACAAAATAAATCCTGGCAACTTCGTTTAGAGAAGTACTACTATTTTTCTCTGATGCTGCAATTCGATGGTTTAAGTGTACCTAAAAGTCGTTGCATTCTTGTCAGGTCTCATTATGTAAGGACAATATCAGAATTCGGACAGACTGAAATATTTCTTTGTAACTATCAAATATTTTACGAAAGACTTCCTCTATAATACATACATAGCAATAACCAAGAAATTCAATGTAAACATATACTTTCAATGCTTGGTGACTGATAATACTTGAGAAAAAGTTGTTCCCAACTTACGTAATAACTACGTTTTCCATATCAATATGATAGTTTAAAAACTGATTGGAAAGCAAAACCATCTAATGAAATCGTAGCTGCGAGAATAAGAAATAGAAATCGAATACTGAATCTAGAAGCAAAATATCTGACAGCGTATCTTAATCCAAGATGTCAGATAATTAATCCGGGTCCTTAAGCAGGGTAGCGAGTCAGGATGTAAAAACCGACTAACGGATCCAATTATTTTATTTTAACTAGCACTATACAAGCTATCTATACAATTGAAGTGTGAATTTGTTTAGTATACTTAAAAAACAAATTCACTGATTGGAAAACAATCAGAGGATCTAAAATATACCAACACCACAAATTTCAGACATAGATGAGTGTTCACAATCGCTATATAGTCATAATTAATTTAAGACTGTTTTTCAATGGCAATTTTAAAAACAAAAATCTTTTTAAACATTAACGATTTATTTTTTCCGCATAAATACTCAAGCTTGATACTTGGCAACCAACTTAAACACGCGCCAACTGTAACTATAAAATATATTAAGAAAATATCAGCATTTAAAAATATGATTATCGTTTATAGTGGTACACCCCACCATTATTGTAAAAGTTTTAGGACCGCTGCTTCAAATATTACGATTCTTGTTTAGGATGATACCACAGTTTCATTAAGGTTTGATACATAGTTAGAAATTTATCGGTGAACTATTCGGACAGAACTCTCTCCTCCGATAATGACTTTAATAGTTGATCGAAGTTCATTCACCGCAACCAGGAGGAACTTACATAATGTGTCTTTTCCGATATTATCTTAAAGTTTATGCTTGGCTATTTGCAGCAGTATGTAAATTTCCTTCATTATTGTTGTCAGGCTAAGATACCAAACCATTTACTGCAGAAAACAATGCAAAATGTTTCCAAGTTTTTCTATATTTGGTCTAGGTTATTGCAGGGTTTGGCAAAATAATTTTAACGCCCTTTTCTTTTGTTTAGAAATTCCTTTGTTTATGTTATTCCAGGTTGTTCTATTTGTTCTCAGGCTAGTTTAGTTCATGAGAAAATAGCGAAACACAAATTTTTGCTAGCCTCCCCCTTTTTACAACAATTTCAAAACCACCTGCAACAACTTCCTAAAAAAGAATTCTTATTACTTTGCAAAACTCTGGATCAATATAGAACAAACCTAGAAACACTTAACTGACTTAGCTTTGCTCACACATCGGCTTATCCTGTAATTACTCTGTATGTATCTGTAAAGATTTCTCAGCATAATTATTTCCAATATTAACACAATTTCAATCACCAACTTAAGGAAAGGTGAAAAAAGTAGGTTATGTGTAATATCGTTCCCTTTTTTTCTGGTACATGTTGAGATTTATCTGATTTGAGTGTTTATAAAAATCTTGGTGTTGTTTTCCATTTTCACTATCTCTTATTTAATATTCCTTTTTTAGTCAGATTTATAGGGAAGTGATTTTAAACCAGTACTTGCTGCATTAGATCTTTATTTGTGTTATACCTACTAACGGGACTCTCTGTGAATAGAACGTGTTTGGAAAGTTGTCAATGAAGTACGATATGTAAGCTCAAATAGTACATACAATTATTCAATTCAACGTGATGGGAAATTAGCATGTGACAGCCAAGTTATTTGTTGTGCGTTTGCAAAAAAAATTTCAACTGTAGCAAGCGATCAAGTCCGAATGACCTGCGGAGATGGGAGAAATACACTGCAATGTACCGGCGTGTGTGACAAAACATTTTTCTTTGTACTCACTTGTTTGCAGAATAGAGTTGTATAAGTAATATAAAAAATACAAAAAATCTTGTGGCTTTGATGAAATTAGCAACTACTTATTAAAATAAATAAGCTTAGATATCGCAGATGTTTTGTCTTAGATACGCGAATAAATCCTTTGAAACAGTAAAATTTCCAGCAGCTTTAAAAACTGCTTTGGTCACACCGGTGTATAAAAGGAGTGATCCATGTAATATAGAAAATTATAGAGCTGCTTCTATATTAAGTTCTATTTCAAAAGTAATAGAGAATAAACTTTATTGAACAATATAAAATATCGCACTCAAATCAACATGAAGTGTAAAACATAAGTCAAATGAGACCGCACTTCTTAGTTTGCAACATATATAATACGCAAATAATCTTTATTTCACTTGATCCGCATTGGACATATAAAAAGTTACAAAAAAACAAAACGAAAAGTTAATCAATACAGCATATTCCAATAATCAATTCGAAATAGAGAAGAAAATACAAAAGAAAAGGTTGCTCACAATTTAATAAGATAATAACAATAATAGTGTGATGTGTACATATTTAGAGCATAACAGTTTAGTATTTTGCGTAAACATGTCTTTACTGTTGTTTTAAATTTTTTAATGGTAAAAGTTTCCAGCAAGTGATTAATATATTTTAATACCTAAAATATCAACGGTTTTAACGCTTAACTTTAAATTATGTTTTTTTGAGTGTACCCATTTGTGGATTTCTAATATTTTAGTTATGTACCTTATTATTTTTGCTCATTAAAATATTTTTTTGCTTATGAATATATCAGCTGGACTCCGGTATATACAGTCCGGGTAGTGTTGAAATTGTTAGATAGCCTAGCTGAGCAACGCCTGCAGACTGTTTAATAAACACTTTCATCGCTGCGGATGAAGACCCCTACAGAAGAATTCTATATGTACATTAGACTACTTTGAAATTCAGGGTAGTATATTATTTTCAGAGTGCTTAGTTCTACTATATCTTTAGAGACTTTAGTTTAAAACTTGAGCTATAAGCTGAGCTTAAAGTGGAAGTAAAAGCAGCTTAAAGTGGAAGTAAAAGTCATTCATAGAAAGAGTGCCAAATCAGTACAATTTATCAAGTTATTTGAAATCTGTAAATTTACAAAGTTATTACCTTTGAATAGTATGAAATAGAATATATTTAGTTTTATTGAAATTTAACGATAATTTATTGGCACAAAACCAATTAAATAGTTTGTCCAATATTAAATTTGCTGTAGATTCAACATCAATTTGCTTCTCCGATACAATAACATTAATATCATCTGCGTAGCATACTACAGCGAAGTCGCTTACAAAATCAACAATATCACTTAAATATAAAGAAAACAGTATTGGGTCCAACAGTGATCCTTGTGGGACGCCACTATTCATCGGCAGATGTTGTTTTATATCTAACATTAACATTACTGGCGGGTACCTCTACAAACTGGTATCTATTAACTATGTAGATATTGCCTCTAAAACCCATAGTTTTTGTAGAAGATTACTGTGTTGAATACAGTCAAATGCCTTCGACAGGTCACAAAGTATACCAAGAGGATAAGACTTCTCTTCAATATTCTGAAGAATGCAGTAGGTAACAGATCTCCACCAATGCAGAAGATGTAGATCATGATTTTAGAACCGTGTCGAGATGATGATAATAAATAATATTTAATTATACATATATTTCTCAATACAATTAAGCATAGCATACTCAAACAGCTTTGAGAAGCTAGAAGATAAGCCAATCCGGCGATAATTAGTTATATTAAATAATGCACCCTTCTTATGAAAAGTCTTAATTTTCGAGGTTTTAAGTAAGCCAGGAAAAATACCCTGTTCAAAACAATTAATGAGATGCTAACAGGTTTTACTAATTCATGTTTATAAAGTTTAATTACATTAGCAGGTATACTATCTGACTTTATAGTTGGTGTTTTCTCCGATCTTACACGCGCGTTTGATTGTGTAGGTAGTGACACTTTAGCGCAAATCTGTATGGTATGTGATTTAGCAGGCTTCCGTTAGATTGGTTATTGTCTTTTTTAGATTGCCAAAAACTGGGTGGGTTAGAAATGAACAGTCCCCGGAATACAACGTTGACATAGGTGTTCCCCTTGGTTCGGTTTTGGGACCATTGTTGTTATATATTAATGACTTTCGAAAAGGAATAACTTGCGGATAACCTGTTTTATTTGCTGAGGATATTACGGTAATTATAAAAACTAAAGCAATAAATTACAATGAGTACAAGACTGAAAAAACAATAGCAGGTGTGACTTTCTGGTGATATAATAGATTGCTTCTAAATAACCAAAAAAACAAAAATAATTAATTTCCATTAACGGAGAATTATCATGAACATGAGCAGGAACTTCAGTGATACTGTAACTCTAGCGAGTATAACATTACATAAAAACTAAAAACTAAAAGTTTGGACGAACTGTTAGACAATGTATGTAAGAAATTAAATAAGGCCTGTTTTACGATTGTGTAATTAAAATACGTTCTAAGTGAGCAAGACTTGATAGCTGTTTATTATTCTCTAGCATATCCTGTACTTTCATACAATATTATTATGTGGAGCACTGCTACCAGCTGAGAAAGAGCTTTCATTATGTAAAAGCGCTTTATGAGGTTAATTTTTAACCTAGCTTATAAGGAAAACTGTAGAAAAACATTCAAAAATAAAAAACTAAGTATTAGCTTTTCCCTGCATAACTGTATAGCCTACATTAAGGAACACATAACTGATTGTGAATCATATAAGGTAGCTCATTCACACAATGCTAGAAAATTAAACTTTATGACAACCCCACAACATAAATTGACCATAGCAAAAAAATCTCCGGTCGTAGTCAGTTTAAAATTATATAATCGTCCATGAGAGTCCGGTCAGCACATGCAAATGTGTAGATTTAATAAATATCTATGTTTTGTTAGGTTTATTTATTTTATATTTGTAATATTTGACAATTCAAATCCATATAGCATTGGCAAACTGAGAGAAAAAATATATAAACTATTACATTTTTAACTATTATTACAAAAATATATTGATGCACTGTATACATACAGTGTACATTGTGATTTTATTATGCACATATCTGTTTAGGCAGATCGAGTAATAATAATAATAATATATTTATCCAATGGATCTAAGGTACAATAAAATGTACAAGATATAGGATAAGTCAGCAACATGCTAACAAAAAGTATAAAGAAATCATACGGTTCTAATAGAAATAAACATATAAAAAAAGCATATAAAAAAGATAAAGAAAAAAAGACCATACAAATACGCATCTAACAATCTAAAAATTCTTTAACCGAATAAAAACACCGTGATAGTAAGAAGGCTCTTAAGGCATTCTTAAAGCTGGCATAGCCATTGACAGCCTTTATCTGATCACTCAACCTGTTACAAAACTTACAACCCATATAGAGTGGGTTATTCTCAAATGTGGATAAACGGTGAACAGGTAGCACAAAATCATTGGCCCTTCTCGTAGGATATACATGGATATCACTGTGTCTAGTTAACTCTAGGGAGTTCTATAGACCGCCAGTACTGTTTCCAATATATAAACACAGGGTAATGGTAAAATTTCTAACTTCCGGAAGAGATCGCTGCACGAATGCCTCCTGGTCACACCCCAGATATTACGAATTCTAGCAGACTGTCCGCAGTTACCCCAGTATATAACACTGTAACGAAACCTCGATTCAAAACATGCAAAATAATATTGTAACTCTTCCAAATCTACAAATGGCGTAACATATAGGAGATAAAGTAGACGCCACCTGCTCAATATGGGTCGACCAACCCAAATCGGAATCAATGTGAATACCCAAGAATTTCGCAGTAGATAGCTGCTGAATGGATTGATGTTGAATTCTTAGTAAATCACTCTCTGTCGTATCCCATTTCTTCGGCGTAAAATTCAGAAATACTGTCTTAATTCTATTCAAATGCAAACTATTGCGTCTAAACCAATCCACAAAATTATTTAACATTAGTTGCATATTCATAAGTAGACTATCCACGTTTTCATCTGAAAGACAGTAACTATTATCATCAGCATACATAACCAGGTTTCCTCCAGTTATGACATTTGGGAGATCATTCGCAAATGGAATAAAAAGTTAGGCCCCAGAATGCAAGCCTGGGGAATACCAGTAGTCACAGCTAATTTTGACGACATTTGACCGTTAATCGCAACAACTTGTTTCCTACACCCGAGATAAGACTTTAGTCCATAGTTAAATAACTTGCCCAGTAGTCCCAGTAGTCCCTGTGGTCCACCATATCAAATGCCTTATATAAATCCATAAAAATACTAATGCACTTCTTTCTGTTATCGACTTCCTCGTATACAGCACAGAGAAACTTCATTATAGCCGTAATTGTTGATTTACCACTGAGAAAACCATGCTAAGCGGGATGAATTACCTGATGCTTATTAATAAAGTCAATTATTTTTTGAGAAGCTATCTTCTCTAGTATCTTGGAGATAGGTGACAATATAGAAACTGGTCTATAATTATTTAAAAGCATTCGATCTTCCTTTTTAAATACAGGTATTATTTTGGCAGTATTGAATAAGTCAGGGAAAAGTAGTCCTGAAAAGACGAGTTAACCAAGCTGCACAGAGGATACGCAACAATTGGTGCACACAGTTTAATAATCTTAGTACTAATGCCATCAGTACCAACCACGTTAGTGGGTTTTAGAGTTTTACAGTGTAAATACAATCCTATTATAATTTTTATAATACATCACACAATGACAAAATATATACCCATAACAAGAAATGTTTCGCAAATGATTGTACACGTGCAAAAATGAATTAACTGTCATAAACAATATTTTGAAGGGTCTTAAAACAAAAAAACTATATCGTAAAACTATAACAATCAGAATTTCCAAGTCATTTATTCATTCTGTATCAAACCTTTTAAATTTCTTCTACAGTTGACAACTAGAGAATCAAATCATTACAAAAGTTTAGGGAATTCAGAGTTTGCTACGTAATAGAGTTAGTACTGTAGTTCATATTTCATATGATTTAATTACTTGTCTACCACTACAATAACAAGCGGCATGTAAGCATTTTGTATACGGGTAAGACAATGTAATTACTAGATAACTTTCTTTTGAGTTCATTAATCTTTTGTTGTTTTCATAGTAATCAATTTCTGTTCATGATTACTTCATAAAGAATATGTAACTAATAGAGGCGGGTAAGTAAACCTAAGTAGTCTTGTTCCTGACAGTAGTTTCCAAAGCTTCTGAATGCGGTATAAACTGTAAATGATACATAATTATAAAATGATAACTGGTGATTAACTGTCAATTAAGTACGATACTCTAAACTATCCCTAAAGCCAACTAGGTAGTAACATACAGTAAAAGATTATTACCATTAGAGCCTTCTATTTCATAATAAAAATCCAAAACTTGAATTACGAAATTATACATTTTCTTTTTAATCACGCCTTCAACAACTTCTTAAGCTTCATAAAATAGATGCAGCATGTTTAGAGAATCTGTTTTTAAACGGTTAATTTTAATAAGCTTAAAGTTTAAAATACCAGTTAAAGTATTTATTTCTATAGCGGCTCCGTAATTTACTAACATAAAAAACTAATTTCTCGGAAGTCAACGTTTGTAAACAATTTAGTGACATTTTGGTATTAAAACCATGAATAATATCTTCTTCTTTAATGTACTTTTCCCTGAATACATTAGCTTATAACGGGTGAAATGTCACACAGGTGTATTCTTAGAATGAACTGCGTTATAATTTCATAAATATACAATATGAAATCTATATAGCTTGATGTGCCTGAATTATAAGGTCTGACATTATGTTATTGTTATATTTTTTATCAGAAGAGCTTATTTGATGTTTCATTGTATTCAATTTATATAATAAAGCAAAACTAGCCAATACGATCCTATTCTGTCTTCGAAATAGATACCGTATTATTATTATTAGTCCGATATCGATTTAAATAGCTGTATATATGTGCAGGTATGTACACCCACGGACTTTAGTTATGTCCGGGATCTACCGGTACAGCCTGCGTTCCTGTCACTATGTAGTTTTATCTTAAAGGGAATAGTGACAGGAGCGCAGGCTGTACCGCTAGAGACCGGACATAACTAAAGTCCGTGATTACATACATACATACGCACAGGTATATGTATACCTACTTTATATTGTAATACTGGTATTCGATATGCTAAGCTTCATAATAATAGTTATTCGATAAAATGATGACATTTACCGTGTAATTACAGAGCAACAGTTTTAATTAGTAATGTATCGAAAAATCCACATTGTTATGGTTTGAACAAAAGATAGATGTCTTCTGGACGACACTAATGCATATGCAACAAATTGCTAATGATAATGAATCGTACAAACCAAATCGCCAGCTAATATTTCTACAAATTCCCTGAAAGTTATGTACATATTTGTAAAAATCATATCATTACAATCGTAAGCTTTAGTGTTCTATACGCAGAACAGTTTTTCTAAAATTGCTGTATGGCTATATTGGCGTTATTTTTTCTTTACAAACCTTACTGTAATGTATGTCAAACTTATGATTTAACCTAGAAAAACAATGTATAAAAAAGTCAACCAGATACCCCAACTTAGTACAGTCTGATCAACAAAACTCAAGCTCCCTACTGAGATGGTAAAATGAAATGGTACCACATAGAAAACCAACCAAAGATCCATTTAACAACTAATATGAAAAATCACCTTATGTTTTGAATTGAATCATACAAGTTTATATTACCAACGCCGTATGTGCCAGTAGCACTTACCAGTACCTGGACTCGCAATCTAATGGTCATTAACACATCAATTTAATAATTATAGCCGCTTCATCAGCAGTGCAGCTTCTTGGTTTTCTGAACACGAGAAAACCTCCGATACACTTCAACGAGTTTAATTGCATGCTAGAATTTTTCAGTAGGAAAAGAGGTTAAAATAAGCGACACATTAAGAAATGATTCAGCAACTGAAACAATAGTTCCCAAACGAACAGTGGACTGAATTTCAAGTGAAAGCTCTATTTAAAACGTTTATTGTCATTGCTGCACTTTCGATTATCTTAGCAGATTACTCAAAATAGCATTTAATGTATCCTTACAAGAGCAACATACCAAGAAGCAAACACTCCACCAATTTTAATGTTAGATTCGATATTGAGGTTATTCAACTGTTTATTTTCAGACTTCAATTTACAAATAGTCCATTTGCCAAATATTCTAATAAAACCAGACCATTCAAACAACGTGAAAAAAGAGAATACTAAAGTCTCTAAATACACTCACCAAAATAGTTTAACAACTACAACGAAAGGTTAAAACATTTTCAACATTTCCGTTAAGAATCCGACAACGTATTTCACGATGAAATTAACCCCATTTAACTGAACCTTGATCTAAATTTGTCAATTACATCGTTAAGAAAAATGCATGATTGTCAGTACGGTTCATTTAGTCCAGGACATTGGAATAAAAAACTTCCTGAAGGAACACTTCGTGGGCTTGAAATAGTCAAATATTTTGTAAAAGCTCTCTCTAAAGAAAGGAACTGTTTCCAATACATTTGCAAACTACTGAGAAATCCAGGGATTGATTATCATTTAAAAAACGTAGTAACTTCATTCGCAAGAGCAAAGCCCCAGGTATAGTAAAAACTTGTGGTATTAGATGAATCTCAAACTGCATTTTCTTTATTCCAACTTAGATTACTTTCCATAGAATGTAAGAACACAGCGTCAACCAAGAGCAACATTTCCATCAGAATGCTAAAAATATACAGAGGAGAAATGATTGAAATTGGAACTCTAGTATGATAGGATACTACTGCTGGAGGTTGCTCCAAAACACTTAGATAGCAAAATATAAAGGGCGACACCTAAAAAACTTCAAAAAGCAGCGAAATTACTACAACGCTGCAGAATAAGGTTAAATTAAACCTGCGCATTGCAAGTTGTATTTCTCACGTCTATATATCTTCCCAACTATAAGTACTACACACCAAAATTTGTGATACATATTTACTTCAGTTCCACAGTTCGTAATTACCTTTCAATTACTGGATTTTTAGAGTTTCAGACATTCCTTTTTCTTTTTCAGTTTTTCTACACTATCACGCAACCCTTTCAACAGGTTATTTGGGTAAATTATTAGTTGAAACAGTATGAGATCAAATAAATAGAAAAGATAAATACAAATATCGAGAAGTCGAAAGCTGTACACATTCTTTACATATTTATTATACTACTTATACCTTGCCTGTATTATACATTGTGCCCCCAGTGAGAATGTTCAAATGTATGGCAATGCAACAGTTAGTAACTAGTAGAAGAAAATTCCCAAGAATACAGACATGACGATCCGTCCAAAATCAGAGATGTATATTGTAAGATTGAGACGCCTCAAATATGGATTGAGTCTAACATTTGCTTCCTATTTAATTTAATAACTGGTGGTAGGAGTACTACATAAATAGATTTCAGTGCCGAGAAGTATTTTTCTGTAATAATAGAATTCCATATAAAATAAAAATGTAACCGATATACTTGTAACTGTAAATATATGAGCTTGCTCCATTTCCACTGCATTTTTGACTAGTTCCAATGCACTATTTCGAAACAAATAACCCTGCAAGTTTCCTTATCTTCTAACCCATTTGCTGTGAGGTTACTTTGTGCCGCATAAGTAAACTGCTACTAAGAGCTGCATCAATAATTCTGTGCAACTAGTGAAAGCATAGAAGCAGAAGCAATAAGAAGCTAGACACTGTATCAAATGCATTTTTACCATGAGCGCGTTATAGGTATCTATGTAGTATACATTGACTACATAACAGTAATTCTAGTTTCCTCTTATTAGAAAATGCACTTAATTGTTAGTAAAGCCACTAAGAAAATGGTCAAAGTTTTAAACTTCACGTCGCTAGTTTAAGGTCAATGTAAATATTAAATGTAAAGTTAAATAGTTCTTCTTTAAAGAGAAGCGCAAAAAATAAAGTTTTTGACGGGAGTTTTATATTAGCATAGCTAACCATGATTAATGGCGGTAATAAAAGTAGAAAAGATATTCAGTGCAGTTAGCAGCACACAAGATTTCGTACGAAAAGGTATATACAAGGTGCGTATAGAATATTGCACCAAATGAGGTTACGTAAAAACGGTTTGACATTTGGATTTGAGATTTGGTGGGATTAAATCCTAGATAGATAAATATCCACATATTCAGAGACTGGTATTCGTCTGAGTGAGGCATCTTGAATGTCTTTATGCAATGTATGTAGAATTTTGGCAGGTAATATCAAACAATTCCAAAATAAGAAATAAAATCAAAAAGTAAAACAAATACATTAAGTGAATAAACTGCTGTAAAATAATAAGTGAAATAATTGAAACTCGAGTTACTTGATTAAAAAATATTACAACAGGTGCTCAAATTCAGGTTCATTTACTTCTTGACAGTATTTAAGTCAACAAAAACTTCAAGTGCATTCTGCAGGTATGCTGGAGGAATGTTTCTGGGCGCAAATTCGAATGCGAGTTGTTGGCCTATTGCGATACATAACAGTGTTCAAATGTTCCCAGAAGCAAAAAATCCGTGGGCGTCATGTCTAGAGATCTAGGAGGCTATTCAATTGGATCCCTTTGTTTAATCCATTGTGCTGGGAAATTGTGGTCTAAGAATTAAAGAATTTGCTGAATCTGGTGAAGCACCATCTTGTTGATACCATATATGCTTGGCTGCAAATATTATTGATTTATTGGATTTAACATAATCAGTTTTATTTCAGCTAGAATTTGGTTTTGTAGTACCGCGTATGAAGAATGGTTCGATGACATTTGCGTCCAATATTCCACTCCAAAAATTAAGTTTTTCTGGATATTGCGTGTGAGTTTCTAAGTTAACATGCGGACTATTAGGGTGCCAGTATCTGCAGTTATGTCTCTTCACGAAACCATTTCAAACAAACGTGGCTTTGTCTGAGAAGGCAAAGTTTCTTACAAAATTTTGATGAGCTTCTATTCTTTCCATAATAATTTCTGCAAATTGCAACGTGCGAACAGAAGTTCAAAAAGTAGTGGTGGTTTGTACGGCTGATATTTGGCCAGCTTTAATATGTCCCATTGCTCCTTCAAACATATCATGATGTCCTGCGAGTTGGCTGATCGAGGTTTGTAACGGACATCAAAACTTGCAATAAACCATCATGAGTTACTGTTTTCGGTCTTCCAAGAGTAGAAGGATTTTTTACAATTTTTAGTTCATTAAATCGTTGCACTGTATGCGATACTCTAGTCCTGCTGATTGGACGTCTGTTTAGGTGGCTTTCGTTAAATACAGCACAAGCTCCAGAATGCGTCCTTCTACGATTACCGACTCCAACAATTATTAATACCTGAATGCGGTCAATCACCGACAAATTTATTTTTGTTTAACTTAAAACTCCTGACTTATAAAAGAAAGTATTACTAACGTACAAATCTTGACAGATAGTATAAACACACTGCATTCCATAGAAACTAAGTAAGTAACTCGATGTGAAATAGATTCTACATAACTCTATTTGGTGCAATACTTCATACGCATGATGTATATAACATTTTAGCAACAAATTTTGCTAAATTTTCATTCATAATTGATATATGTTTAAACGATAAATAATACCACTGTTGTTATGTTTATATACTTTCCTCAAGTCTATAGTATAATCACAACAATAATTTGCATTTATTAATTAAGACTATTTCAATATCATTGAAATACGCCAGAATTGAAAGAATGGCAAAACATATTTAAATACTGCATACATAAAACTACAGAATTCTATTAGTTTCATAAATATATAATCTTTATTAACGCAGAAACTAACAAGGGATACGCTTTTCTAGGAGGACCGTATCTAAAGTATTTTTACATTTTCAGTTCTGGGTCTACGAATGCTAGGAAGACAAATAATTATAATTGCCCACATATTTAGTACATTGTACAAAATCTATAACAATTTATGAACCCGAGATTTAATAAGTAACAGTATAAAACGTACGCTTCCTTTACGATTAATGATAACTTCTTGTCGTATTTACTTGTTCTACTGATATACCTAAGTATTTCCATAAATTACTCAAATCGAGAGTGGGTGCATGTCCCCAGCCCCGCCACCCCCACATTCCGAAAATTTGAGTATGCTATCATTTTGTGCTTATTTTGTGCCGTTTTGTGCCGCAAAAAGAAAATTTTGTGCTTTCATATTAACCGAGATATAGCACTTTCTTTTTGGCG
>SMLS01067218.1:0-53514 GCA_004785975.1 Popillia japonica
TTTTTTTCTCGTTCTGTTGTTTACTGTACCTACCAATCTACAAAATTACGTATCAAAATATGATGGGTTGTAATTCCAAACACGTATCTAATTATAATTCTTCTAACTAGAAAATATATTTATTAACTTGAAATAGTAAATATTTGACACAAATAAGTAAATATTTTGTTTTATTTAGTTAACCTAATTTAATCAAATAAACTATTTAATAGAAAGAGAGAGAGAGAGTACAGCAGAATTAGACAACAACAACAATAACAGATACTAGATAATAAAAAAATACCGGGAAGCAGTTTAAGAGTTTAGTTAAGTGCAAATTATTTTACGAAGAAATATTATCTATTTAATCATTTAAATAATCATAGAAAGGACACCTTTAGGAAAACATTTGTGTGTTATTACTAATTTTAGATGAGATTTCGATGTTAGGGGCTCCAATAACAATATGTAGCTACAGTACGCATAATGGACAGCTAGTAGATGTCTTGACTCTATCGTTTTGGCATTTCACATATAAATCCCAGTATGGACAATTCACGAAAGTGAATATTTCCGAAATTGTAACAATCCTGGGTAGTTCCTTTTACTTTGCACTGTATCTAGCAGTTTCTATGTATTAAAATGAAAAAATGAATGAATGTCATACCTAGGTATGCTTTTAAAAAATACCACAATAATACAACTAGTTTTCCAATATGACGCTAGAGCTATAACTAATACTTGCCTTCCTCATAACTATCCTCTATATCCTTTTATTTTGTGTATGCTCTACAGATTATTTAAAGACTAACACACTGATATGTGCTAAATATGGAAACTACCATATTCTTCTTCACATTTAATTCTTGCTAATCGGCGCTTATTCCTACACAATAATTGCTAACAAGAAAGTGTATACATATTTATTATCTACCAGAAATATATTTTAAACTGACATGTTTGACGATAAGTGTCATGAAATGTGTAGATATAATAAAAATATGATTGTTGATGATTACCTATTACTGCGATAAAATACACGAGCTTGTTACTTGTTGTTATTGTAAACAAAACCCACATGACTAAATAAGTTATAATGAATTGATCTTTAACATCAAAATATTTTGATTCAATATATTGTACCTACAGTTAATAAATATTATTGCGTAAAAAAATAGAGACTAGAGAGAAAACACAAATCTGAAAGGAAAACGTATAATATTTATTGGCAATTTAGCTTAGAAAAAAAAACATATTATGTAAGTATCTTGTTTAGTCATAAAAATACAGGTCCCTACCGTGAAGTTCTTGCACCGGCCTACAATTATTTTCCATCGGTCCATGTAACGAACATAATTTTCGGAATTTTTGCATTTGACGCGCAGAAACACTCATAGGCTCCGATTGTATTAACCATTCGACGTTCTCAGTGCACGGTGGGAAAGTCAAAGAACCGCAATAGAAATAATATTTGGAGGTAAACGGTAAGACGAGCCAGGATAACGGGAAAGCTTGTATTACGAATTGAGTGCAAGGCATTTGGATGTCTTTTAGGTTCGCTAGTAGAGGATCCAGATACGGGTTATCAACCGGAGTTATCTGAAATTGATTGCTATTAAATTACTGCTATTAACACGACTGGTAATTCCCCATTAAATTTTCTGCGAAGTTGAATTATATTCTAATAGGTTAAGAGATTTTGCGTGTAATGCAGTTACGTAAGAATATTTTTCGATGAAATCCCATCCCGCGGCTCTCGAATGCGAAATACCGCAACAAATTTTCAGTGATTTCACGGAACAACCGCCGCCGGTACATACGATAAATGTAAAACGATAGATATGTATGTAGAGGTACGGGCTGGAAACCGCACGGAATAATACGCGAACAACGGGTAGATAGTAGGTAGTATATGTATGTTAGAGACAACAATACAAACATCCCGAATTATTAATAGAACATTAAATTTATCGTTTGTTGCCCACTAGCGAATATGTTACGCAATTGGCTTGAAATTATGCAACATATTTAAACGCGGTGAAAAATTACGGAATATTTTGTTACAAAGTCTAGTTGATCTAATATCAATGTATGTAGGTATGTATGTGAGACTACGATTTGTAAGCTCGCCCCGCCATAAATCGTTTTAAATCATTTAAATAATGAATAAACATAATATGTAGATAATATACATGTATGTATGTGTACGTATGTATCAATCATATCATACATATGTATGTACATACCATACATACATACATATAATATATATTAGCAAAATTTTATCTGTAATATCCTGTACGTTACCTATAACGTAAACTAAAGATTACCTCAAACAAATAACTGATTATCATCACAGCTTTATCGCACGCAGCTTCATTCAGGTAAGAGTATTTCTTGCCATCCTTCACGTGGATAGCTTGAACTTCCATCGCATATCTCCTAGAATCTATAAGATGTTCGGAACCCTCTTCCTCACCTGGACCCCATCTGAATCTCAAACTGTCGAATCTGTAAGTTTCCTTAAGAGGTCCTCCGCATATTTTCGGCGAAGCGTTGCGATTCCAACAGTTATAAAGTACCACTGAAACACAGTTACCGGGAATATACATACATACATACGTAATTACATATGTATTTCTTTAAAAATTGACTATGATACATCGAAATCTTACAAGTATGACCGTCGTTCATGATAATCGTGGAGACTGGCAGGTCGTAATATTCCGAAGAAAATTTGATGGGTTTGAATGTCTCGGCCGGTACGCAAACTACATTTTTACTAGTGATATTTATAGGAGATTGACATTTTCCCCGACTATTCGGGAAGGTATTTTTCCAGGTGATAGGTCCTAAAAATTATTTTATGCTGCTGCTAAAATGTATTTATTATCGATGAATGTTTTTCATTTTTACCGTTATGTTCTTCGTAACCATAATTTAAATGCGAGTAATCTCTAGTTGAAAAGACTTTGGTGCAGTCGAAAATTTCGGCTAATAAAATTGTTAAAAATATTATAGTTGCGATGATAACCAGCTGTTCTAAGCCGGTGTAATTCATTAACCAGAGCATCTTCATTGATCGTTTAATAAATGTTAAGTACTTGTAATTTTGAAATAAATCTTGGCAAAATTATGTGTTCTGTGACAATTCTTTCATTTGGAAATTGTGTCACGTGCGTCATTATGAAGTGTTGAGCTTTGTGACCATAGTAATTACTAAATATGTTACGTGATTTTTTGGTTGTATGTAACGCATTCATTGCATAACAATTAATTAATTTAGTCCATTTCATATTACTTTGTACAATCTTCTATAGAACATTATATCTGATGTATTTTAAGACTATAACTAAGTGAGAATAGTACATGTGACACGTTTATCATATTATCCAAATTAGTGTTTTAATCTTCATTATTTCATACAGATTGGCGTTATATAACGACATCCAATAAAATATTTGCAAAACATATATTTTATTGGAATTTTTATTACTTATCAACCAGGTAGGTATATACATATATTTCTTATGCTCTATTTATTAATTTGCCTTAAAAATCGTAATAAATCCGATGGGTTTAATACGATTAACGTCTTGTTAAATCTCAATCTATCTAAATCCTCTGAGGATATCGATAACATTTTTCAGGTTTTTTGAAAAGGCGTTTGAATGTCAGTTCACCATTCAGATTTGTAACAAGCGGTTCAGTTTCGAAACTGATTCTTCAATCCGTCAAAAAAAGTTGGTGAAATAGGATTTTAATTTTTATTATTACTTCTTGGTGAGTTGCATCTAGATACATATACATAATACATATACATACATATCTATTACTTATATAAAAAAATTGATTCGCTAAAGTGTTGATTATATGTATACGTATGTATGCAAAGTTTTGGGATACCTTTCTCGTATACTACATAAATGAGATTAATGTTTTCGTAGAAAATGTCAGGTTGTATGACGGGAAAATTACATCTAGAAGCTAAAATATTAATAAATTTAATGGGACTGAATCGATTTTGTAACGTGATGGAAGCTTGCAATACAAGTTTGTAGTTAAAAGTTTTAACTACATATAGCGCAGTAGTGTAGGAGGTAAAAGCTTGTGAGTATGTATGTACAAGTACCTCTTGTTCAAATAAATTAAAAATAAAATGAATAAAAATCGCTGTAGTGCATTAAGTAATTGTAAATATGGTTCACGTATGTATGTATTACCTTTTTCTGCATTAAAATTTGTTGTCGAAATTTTTACTAATTACATTCCATTACATTCTGGCTAGTTATGCCCGTTAAAAAAATTTTGCTAACTTGAAACGTCTTTTACATAAACATAAATTCTAAACGTATGCATAAATATGTATTATGTATGTATGTATAAATATATTGTACGTATGGTGTGTAGAATACAATAGATTATGTTCTGTTTGACAATGTACTTCTAACCACTTTGTCTCTCTATAATTCCTTTTACATGAATATTCGCGATATATGGTTAGAATATAGCTTATAGCTTTATATTTACATCAAGTTACTTGGTAATTAAATATTGATGTTCTATATATTCCTCCCGCATGACAGAGAGATGCGTGTAAATATTTGAGTTTATAATTGGCAGACTTGTGGGATTTCAGTTTAAAGTGCAAGTATAGGAAGATTTTATCGTAATATTATTATCACCAAGTAGATATTATTGATTGATGACAAGAGTCGATGCGGGTGACTGCTGTCGAGGAAATACAAAAAAAATGTAACGCCAGCTTCTTGCTTCGTAAATAGTTTATAAAGGAATCTTACCTTGACACAGCTTTTACAAAACTAATGCTGTTCAAACGAGAGATATTGACGTATGCATGTACTACATAGTTACATATGTAGATCTTTGGATACGCTATCATCATCAGATATGATTTAATATCTTCAATAAATATTATTTGTTACAATTTACAACATGCGATGTTATCATTGTGTTTTCAATTGGAATTATTACGATTGAAATCTTGTTTGTTTATCTTGTTTAACAAAAAAGAAAAAAAAAAGGTTTTTATTTTTCTTTTTTTTTGGTCACAATACGAGGACCATTATTACCATTTATTTGGAAATTAACAATTTAATATTTCTAGCGCAAGATGAGCAAGAACGACAACGAAACCCAAATCGCAGAGACCAGTCAATCACGTTACAATACAAGAAAGAGAAGATTGAGCGAAGATAAAGATAATACTCATGTCAAAGATGTTAAAGTTAAGCAAGATTACATCGATAAATCAGAGCATAAGAAGTTAAAACCTAGAGAAGATGACAACGAAGAGGACTTAAATGGGGAGGGAGTACTCTCAGCAGATGATAAATTAGAAGAAACTAAGAACGGAGACGCTGAAGAGGGTGAAGAAATTAAAGAAGAATTACCGAGTGAGAGTGAAAAGAGAACTACCAGAAGTAAGAGAACAAGGAAGCGTAAACTGTCCGAAGATAAAGAGAAGGACGGTGAAGTTAAACCGGAAACGTCTAGGAAACGCAAAGAAAGGGACGAGAAGGAAGTTGAGGAAGTGGTGGTGAAACGAAAACGTAAGTGAAATGTGGTTTAGATTGGTTCCTAATTTTTGCTAATTTGAATGATTAATATCGCAATTTAGTTATTTTCCGTTAACGTAATACGACAAGTTGTCACATTGTATCCTTTGCAATTTTTATAACGTCAGATTAAATATTTTGACATTTATCGTCGTTAAATCAAGTAAAAACAATAAACGATGTTAGCGTTAACCAACACATAAACAATATACATACGTACCCTCGGAGAAAGAGTAGTGGGGACGGCTAAGCGAGGCAGCAATGCCACCGAATTGCTGTCGCGACTACTTTTTCTCAGAGCGTACATACCTAGGAACTCTGATTTTAATACTGAACAGTAGTTTTTTATATTGATAACTATTATCATATAATGAAACTAATTTGATATAATATGTGAATTTATGTTCGGCAATCCTTTACAGCAATTCTAAGTAGTTTAAAAAGTAGGAAGAATTAATAAGGTCGTATTTTGAAATCTATGTACATATATCTAATCTAAGTAAATAAACAGTAATTCTTTATTACTCAAGATGATCTTTTAATCTATAAGTATTATCTTTTACATGCTAGAAATGAATTACACGTTGAAGATACTGTATGATTGTACAATTAGTATCAATATTACTTGAGTATTGTTTTTCCTATTTAGATTTACATATTTATGTTTCTTTTTTAAATGCAATACCTAAGAATATCAATGGTTTTTTGAAAAGACATCGAATTATGACCAGCTTATATAGTCTACATAATGGTTGGAAAATGATTCACTTCAAGCTCTATATGAAGTAAACAACAGGTTGTGTAATTACCAGAATTTTTTTCATGAGTTTACATCGGTCATTTTTAGAAACACGTGACCTTGAATAAAAGCACGTGAGTTCAAAACCAATTACGTTATGTCGTAAATAAACGCAATGTTCAAGGAAGAGATGGTATGATACAATTGAGGTAACGAACGAGTAACATTTTTTTGCTTTTGTGTTATGGTTGCAAATATCTATATAACTGTATTTTTCCTACAATTAGAAAATCTAATATTTACATTTGAAGACGGGAAGCAAATATTGCGCGGATATACATAATGTTGTTTAAATATTACCCGCTCGTATAGATCTGTAAATTTTTGTGTAAATATCGCTTAAAAATTAGCTAACGAACAAGAGACAGATTACTCCTTCAAGTAAATAAATATAAAATACGTATAAATAAGACTCAATATTTAATAAATGTAAATACCATATTCCGTAACAATGGGAACTTAAAAAAAACACGTGATTTTAACTACATACATACCTAAGTACATGCGGTTGTACTTTATTGATATTTATTGTAGCTTTTAAATTTATGGCATAGGAAATAATTACGAAAAACAAAGTCGTTCTTTTACGAGCCGTCTACATATGTATGTATGGATGGATATAGATACCCACCTATATGTGGGTATGTGGAAAAGACGTCATATTTATCAGCGTGATAAAATGATACAGGTAGATAGTTTTTAGATTTAGTAAAAAAATAGATTTATTTATTTTACAATTAGCTAACAAATTAGATAAGGATGAATTTATTGTTAACAACATAGTAAGATGTGTTTGAAGTTAATTACATAATTACGTAGTTGTGTTAGCAATGATAGTAAATTAAAGTAAAACTATTATGTTCATATAAAGTTTACTGGCATGAAGTTACATAGAGTGTCATGTCATGACTCACAATTTAACTATTTCACGTGATACAATTAAAATCGCCGGACGCTTTAAGTAGGAAATTTCACATATTTACCTCTAATGATAGTTGTTTTATTTTCGCTATTTTTATACAGAGGATGTTTTTGAATTTGAACGGCATAATTTGAAGAAAAACATTATGTTGGTTAGCTAATGAGATCATCCTATTGGCTTCGGTAATAGCGTGAATGCTATACAAAACTGGTTCCTTTAATTGATAATTCATGATTTATAAACCGGTTACCTATATTCAAAGGATTTAAGTAGCCTAATTTTGTCAGAAATCTTTTTTGTCACGCATTTAAGAAATTGCGTAATACATATTACATTTTCTTACTACCTATATCATATAAATTAGACAAATTAAATTTGCCATAAACGTGTTAAATTTACTAAATATATTTATCCCAAAAAATAGAAATATAATGCACAAAAAAAATTTTTTCAACAAATCAGTTTAGCATATTTCATCCTGTCAATATCTGATCGGTGACTTGACGAAAATGTCTATTCTACATTTCATCGTACGACTAGATCGTTAAATAGTCCTCATGTAAGTATTCAGATTATAAATACAAAAGAAGTGTTAAAAGAAGCATTCGAGTCCTATACAAGTTAAATTTACACGTCCGATTTTGAAAATTACGATCTCCAATATAAAATAATTTTTTTTAGAAGGTTACCTACGGTTCTAATGAGGGAACTACACGAAATTCTTAGCGAAATGCCATAAAATATCTTTGGAGTTTTAGACGTTCTAAACGATTAAGTTAACACGGATCGAAATTAAATTTGTCTAATCAATATTTGCCATAGTGATATTTGATCTTATTTTAAAAAATTAGAGCGATTAGGGTAGGTTCTTATTAAAAATTAAAAGAAATATGAGTCACTTTTTAATGCATTTATGTAGGTATACATACATATATTAGAAATTAACTTAATTAATATAATACACATGATTATGTATCTATAATATACTATAAGTATTGACAATAATTAATAATATTTACATACAATTATATGTAGTGTAAACTTTTCTTGCATCTACAAATAAACACTATTATGTAGGTACTTACATACTTAACTAAAGTTGTTGCGGACTGGTAGAGCGCATGCTCTAACTACTCAGCGGTAATTTAAATTGCCGGCAGCTCTTCAACGCCAGCCATTCGAAAAACGAAGATTTGTTGAGCAGCACTTGTATAGTTTCACCTACATTTTTCTAAAAACGGAACAGACATACTGATATATTGTTTATAAAGTGGTTGACGCATTGTTTAACTTGTGATAAAATCTGTTGTATTTGTCGAGAATCTTTTGAGAATTCTTCCAAATATTTGCCGTACATAGTCGTAAATTAGAATTTTTTGAAGATGACGGGAACTGTGATTGCAGGTGTCACTAAAAGCGAATGCTTCTGCGCGCCGTTCGACAAGAAACCGGATTATTCAGAAGGTAAGACAACCAGTACACGCTTGTAGTTTAATTCACAGGAGAAATCCTAACAGTACAAAGTTCGTTTCGCAGCTGAATAGAAAACCATATAGACATGGCATAATTGTGCGATAGAGATATATGTATGTGTCACAAAATGAACTCGCTACGCGTAAAGTTTAGTTTTCATTTTTAGAGAGAGACGCACGGTTATTGACACGTTCGTCGTGCAGAACCGCGTGGTGACTCAGCATTGTTTATATACATACATTTAATTTAATAAGTACTTATGTAGTAACTGTGCGGTTTTAACATAAATTTAATTGATAATTACGTTATCAGCTATCTATCAATATGTAGACGTACCTAATAGTGTCTGCAAAATTTTGATTAGCTTCTTCGCAATTATTGGCAGCACTCCAGATAAGACGTCTGCTTACTGTCTGATATCAATCACGTGCTATTCTGGCGTGGAATTTTGAAACACGCCATATCATTAATATTTCTTAAGTATGTACCTAATATTTGTAGGTACATTTTATACATACATATACGGTGATACAAAAAATAAATGTAAGCATGTACTTAATAATCATTATTTCCAGGTTCTAACATTCTAATTTTTTTTCATCACATTAAAAAGTTACTAAACCAAACCGTTTTTCTCACCAAATTCAGTGTAAATCGTTTGTTGCTATTTACGAATTTTAATTGAAATATTTTCTCTGATACAAATTAGTTAGCTCTACCGCACTTTTTATAGACCAAGATGCGATCCTCACCGTCGAAGACTGGCGTTTGCAAAAGGTCCAATCGCCGATCGCCCTCAAACACGAAGACAGCAACGAATATGACAATTTCGATCCGTTGGAATTCCACGGTCACTGGGATAACGAAGGCGACGCTAGCTTCACGAATAACGGCTATACCGGTAAGAATTTAGTCTAATCTAATCGATATTTTAACACAAGTTTAATTAATAAAAGCTGCCCGAAAACTCAAGCGTAAAAGCAGGCCAGACTAACTAACGTGTTGGACGACATAATAGGTACATACTACATACATACTCATGTGATATAACATGAAAGCGTTCAAGCTGAAACGAGACTCTTCTGTGTCTGTCTATCTGGGCGTCTGGTTTTTGTCCTCGCTAATAGTAGTAATGCATAGTATTTAGTAAAGGCTAGCAAGTGCTTTGAAAACATAACACCGTCATAGATATAAAATAAAAGGTATTGGTACAATCGCCGACGACTTCATGTTGACGCTAGAATTCTCGATGAGATTTATGTTTGGTTGTCCACGAATGTACTAACAATAAGTAGGACAGCAGTTTTTCGTTTAGATATGCTTCGACGAATTTCAACAATAGGCGGTAGTATACAATTAGTTGCAATTACATTCGATGGCTATATCACTTAATATGCAAATGTAACTTTTTAATTATGAAAGAAATCTAGGTACTAAAGTTTTGTTTAATTTCAATCAATAATCAAAACAATATACATACAGATGTATTATCAATCATAATCAGATAACGAAATGGATATTTTCCTCTATTACGTAATATGTTAACATCTAATAGAAAGTGTAGCATTTTCATGATACTCTTTCACGTAGCTGTTGGGCATTAGTAATCGAATCAGTTTGAAACTTGAAAAGAGAAATTTATTTTTTTTCCTTGTTACTTACTATCTATTTATTTGTTGACACGACAGTACGATATTTCTAAGAAATCGAATACTATACCTATAATGTGATCATATTATCTAACGCAGAACAATTAATTCAAAACGTTGCACTAAATGAAGTAAATTTAACGTCAAGGTTCACAATCAATACTGTATTAAATAGGCGTGAAGGTCAGTTTTTTATTTATACCTTTATTATATCTTGACTCCAAAATTTAAAAAGAAATATTTTAACAGTTACAGTTCCCGTAAAGCCCAGCGCAATAATAAAAATAATCAAAAAAAAGATTGAATCTTAACCAAACCACTGAAGTAGCCCGGAAAAAAAACAACATTGTTTATATCACTTGGATTAGGTAAATCAACATGCACACAAAAGGAATCTGAAAGTAAACAATCGTTAGCCAATACATAATCCCGTATATTCATAATTCTTTTTCACACACGAATGGGAATTGTTAGGATTAGAATTTATAATAGGAAGCTGTTTGTTTTACGTTAATGACTTCGTATTTCGCATTTTACGAAGCTAATTTATGTCACAACAATACGCTATATACTTCAATAATAAATTATATACGTTATATAACCTTCACGAGCATGATTAGTTGTAATGGTTTATATGTAGATACTGCACTGTTTGAAATAGTGCAATATATGTATGTAGGTATCATTAGTTTAACTAATGAATGGAAATTAGAAACCACCGAATAGTAATTTTAACTAAAAAAATACAAATATGTAAGTCAATATTTCTTTTTCACGTTCATTTATTTAATAAAAATAATCATTTATAATCACCGCTGAATTCAAACAATGCCTCTATCGAATTATGAACATCAGGCAAATTTAAGCTTTTCGGACTGGTTCCAACGTTTTATTCTACAGAGTATGTATCAAAAAAAAAATAGCAGGAAACTTTTAATTTTTTTTATTGATGCCTTAGTCATTTTGAAATCTTTCGAAGGTGAAGGAGAGTCGTTAACGTTTTTGTTGCTGTTAGCTTAAACGGTTTTTGGTTTTGGCATTGAAACGCACCAAGAACAGACCTCGTCAAATTAAGCAATTTCGTACAGTGAACTGTGCAAAATTACGAGAGAGCAGGTCAAGTTCAGGACTTCAGTTGTCATTTTACAGCCTCTCAATTACATAAGATTATGTTGTTTTTTTGATAAAATTGGTTGCACTATGTACTACTATTTAGAGTCTCATTTAATAAAAAAAATATAAATTTTATCATACAAGCTAATGCATACATACATATATATGTATATATGAAACTTAATTGAATCGTTTTTATTTTGCAGCAACGCTGATGTTTAAAAACCGTGAAGCACCTTTCTTGTTAGGTGGGCCGCTACATGAAGACATATATATATTTGAACAATTACATTTTCATTGGAGCAGTGATGACCACAGCGGTTGCGAACATATTTTCGAAGGAAAAGCGTAAGTGTTACATTTAACTAGTTGTTAAATTAAACCATTGAAACATCATTAAAATTAGGTATGTACTTAATTCATTTCTTAAAATATATAAATATGCATGTTTATATATACATTCTATTATTAAAGAAACCGTGCGGGTTTTCCCTGACCGACTTTCAATACATACCTACACGCTCCCTTTTTTTATATTTTCTAAACTCTTTTTCTTCCCGGTAATTGCGCAGCTATTCAATGGAAGCCCATGCGGTTCACTACAACAGCAAATACGGTTCGTTCAAGGACGCAGTCGATAAACACGATGGTCTAGCGGTGGTCGCCTTTTTCCTGCAAGCCACCGACGACTTTGAAAACGATTGCTTCAAGAAGCTGAGTGAGGCGGTCAAGGAAATCGTCAAGATCAACTCTACGACGGATGTGAGGCCAGGTAGGAGATAATTAAAATTGATTTTCCGAGAATAGCTACCATGTAGCACGAGGAAAAAAGTAATTGCTGTATTAATGGGATTTTAGATTGTCTAACTTGGATAAAGGAAGGGGCGCAATGCAAAGGATACTACACCTATCAAGGTTCCTTAACTACCGAACCCTATTTCGAGAGCGTCACTTGGATAATTTATCCGAAACCGATTCATATTTCCAACCAACAGGTTGAAAATTTCCGCGCAATGAAATCTACACCGTGCGAACAACATAATATCTTAAACAATGTTCGACCAGTACAAACGCCGCAGAAGAAATTGGATATAATTTATGCCAGATCGCACAGATTGAGTGTTTAAATCAAATTTTTAAACTAAAATGTTTTATAATATCAATAAAAATAATCTTGTTGATAATTTTCTTATACGCATTTTATAAAATTGTAGATGCAGAATTGTATATATAGAAAATTTTATATTGTTTATTATGGTCTTCTTTATAAGAGGATTTATATACTTATATATATGTATATATAAATCTAATGAAATGTATCCTATATATGTATAAATTGCAATACTTATACATATTTATATTGTTTTGAATTTGTTAGTGTATTTAAATAAATTCGTAATAATTCTTATACACTTGTATGTGCTTGCATTTTTATTTAACGCTAACCTCGATAGAACAAACCGATGGTTGGACCTTGGAAGATTAAGAAAAAGTATAACAAGGTTATTTATTTTGGAGGTCAAGTGTTTAACAAGTTTAATCTCCTTGAATCGTATCTAATAGATTGTGTGTATATGCATGCATACTACTCAAAAAATGTTTAGTTTCATTTGAATATTTATTCGAATTGTGGTAAATACATGAACATAAGTTCAATTAAAAAAAAATTCAATCAGCTCAATTCAAGATGGATTGTATTCAGGTGGATTTCTTCAATCATATCTAGGACAGTAGTCAAATTCGGACGTCCACTACTGTACAGGGTTCATCGTTTGTGCTGGTACGACCATGTTTAAATTCGGCAACCCAATTTTTCACTCTCTGCTTTAATTTTAGTTCAGATGGTGTTAAACCATTCAAATAAAAGTATTTTATCGCTGCTGCTCTCAATTAAGTTTTTTCCATTTTTATAAAATCATTAAACAGAGATTAATCTACAGATTGGTCTTTGTTACTCTATATTTGTATTATTGTATTTATGTATGTAGGTATTTATGTACACTCATGGAAAGTACGTTGTTATTGAAGGATCCTCGTACGTAACTCACGAGGCTGTGCCATTACTAATAAACAATAAACTTATTTTTAATAATTATTTAATTTTCTTTCGACCATTTATATATAATTAACACGAACTATTATATAAATAAGTCACATTAAATTTATATGTATGTTAATGTGCTTACCGCATAGCGGCTAATATGCGATGTGCAAGCATTTTACACGGAATCTATTTAAATTATTAATAATGAAAATGCGCGCATGCAACGCCATATAATTAATTACTATTCGCTGCAATTTCCGATTATCCGATTTATATTTATTTTCGATAAATTATATATTATATATAGGTATGTAAGTATTTTAGAATAAATTTAATGCATTGATTGCCCGCACATAGTTGTGATGTTATTGCAACGACTATTTTGCCATCGACAGTGCATCAGCATCGATTCGAATTAATTATTTACTATTCATTCATTGTTTCGCGAGTCAGGGATAAATGGACTGCGTACTGCGACGGTAGTGGAGGAAATGATCCGTGAACCTATGACTGTTGCTAATCAATTAATATCTAACGACGACATTTTTGTAAATTAGCTAAGGTGTAGCAGTTCATTTTTTATATTTATTTCTGTAAAGTTTTCAATGGGATTATCAGTTTTCCAATTTATAACTTTAACAAAATATCAGTTTAAATCTTCTAGAATTTCCTAAATAGGTTGTATTGACTTTAATGTTTGTGACAAATTTACTACATATGTATGTTGATGTCCCTACCTATTTACGTATCCTGAATTACTTCCAAAGAAATTCCATTCCATCTCATCAACAGCACCGTCATAGTACTTCCTGTAATAATATCCTACCTGTTCCGTTCGACGTCTCATCGCCTGTGTAAAACGGCACTCCCGTCCGTACATTTCATTAAAAGTTTTTTCCGGGCCGAATGCGATTTCTGGAAAAATCGGGTTCTAAGAGAGGGTAACTCGGAATAAGCAAAACTGCTCCGGAATAATAAATAAAGCAAAAAAAAGCAACTCAAACTTGGACGGTTAAAGTAAACAAGCGCAGATTTGAAATCTTATCTGACGAAGTCGAAGTTAGTATACCTATTGTAGTTTCGTTCTGTCGTCCTGTGAAAATGCGATCCTATGCCTGCATATTTATACATCTATAGGAATGTGTCATACACCTTGAACGTCCGAGAAAATTGAGTTTCCCAACTTTGTTGAGTTCTTTGCGAAGCCCATCTTGCTGCAGCAACTAGATGTAATGATATACGTATGTACATAACTACATATGTGCATACGCATGTACCTACATATTTTTGTATACTTAACTACAACTACACGCAATAAATTAATTTTAATAATTTGAAAAACAAATGTGAAAATGTGTTAGTGCTAAAAGGTTTTCGTTTATTTATGCTGTTCAATGTTTATGAAACGTTATCGTACGCAAAAATCGCATTAACTAGCAAAATGTCGAAATGTTGTTGTTCTATTAAACCGCATACCTATACCTAAATTACATTACATACAGCGTTTATTAATTTATCAAAATGTTGATTCGTCAGCGAGTTGCATTAAAGTAGATCAGATTTATACATATACGTACATACATACTAGTGTCGATTGCTGAAATCTTTCACAAAATTGTTACAGTCCGTGTATACTGCTGCCGCTACTAACGGTGGTCATATTTCAGTTGTAACAGGAAAGAGGTCAATCTATTACCAACGTTTAACATTCGGGGTGCTTTAGGATGAAGTGCGGAATTGTGTTCGGGTTTTTTACGGTGTTTATCTGCTTCAGTTGTTCAGGTAGGCACGTTGGTTGAGTAGATCGTATATTTTCTGGTCAAGATTTTGTATATTATATAAAATACATCTACATATGTACATAAATATACATATAAAAAAATCTATATAGAAATTGTGTAATCATGAGTAATTACCACGATATGGTATTACATAGATGCGTTCTCATTTACGCACGATATTTCCGACAATCCCTTAAGCGTTTTACTTAAACTAAATAGTAATTTCCTAACTGTTATGAATAAATGATATGTAGCTATATACATATATTAGTAACTATTTCAGGAGCTACCTCCCAGATATTATCGTTCACGTTCAATGTAATATACAACCTTCAACCCTTTCCTCTACCTCGTATACGTATATCTACATGTATACCTATATTCTCCACGTAAAACGTCTAACATCCCCTAGAGAGTATTGCACGTAGCAGCTACTACGTCATAAACATATTCTACTTGCTCACTTTTAATCTAGATAATTAATCGTGTACACAGCCTAGGCATCCTATACCGTTTTTAGGTATGAAATATTAATGAATTATAAAACTCCTCGTGCTCAGTTGAATTCCGTTTCGTTTCATGTAAATACCTTCATGTATGTAATGTATATGAAAAGATTTTTTTATTTCTAGCACTAATCTAAAGAGTGCATATTTCTGATTAAATATTCTTTTTAATCATAAGCAAGCTTTACTTATTACAAGTTCATAATTACAATCGAAGAAAATCTTAATTATATTATCAAATTCAGTCAGATTTTAATCATTGAAATCTTCACAGATCAATTTCAAGTAACGAGAAATGAAGGTCCATCCATATACAACCTAATACAACAACAATCGCAATTAAAGGACGTGTCGAAAAGGGAAGCACAATCAATATCCTCAACTACTATAAGGAATATCGCAGTGCAATACAACAGAAGCAACGATGCAGTAAATGTGTCGAAATTAAAAAAGAAGAAAAAACTAGAAGCTACTACTATCAATAATAATAACAATAAGAATATTACGCAAACTACTGCGGAAGAATTTGAAGACAATCAAGATAAAGATAAAGATCATAGCAATATAGAAATTATTCCGAAAAAATCAGGGGAAACCGATGACGAGAAAACGGCGATAAAACGCAACCCCAAAGATGACGTTCAGAGATACGAGGAAAACGAATCCGATAAAGATGACATAGAAACCACCCACAAACGGCCATTTTTGCGTAAACCTAAGATGAAACCTAAACTGTTTAATTCGCCAGATACACTCGGCGAATCCAAACCTGGAAAACCAGCTATCTTACCCCGGAAATTATTGGGAAATAATCCGTGCACGACACCCACGATTAAAAAACAACTCGACGGTGTTAAAGAACGTATTACAAAAATTATAGAGAGAATGGATCAGGCCAATTTTAATTGCGCCACTTTAAATACCGAAATCGATTTGGTCAGAACATCCTTGCAACAGATCTTAAACAAAATTCCTGAAGCGCCGAAACACAGGGAAGCTAACAGGGCGAAATTTTTGGATAATATCCGGGAGAGACACGCGAAGATCCACGCTAGATTCGGGAAATTAGAAATGATTAAACCTAATAAATCGGTTTTGGTTGGGAATAAGGAACCTGTAACACCATCTAGGAGCGATGATACGAAGATGATTGACGTAAATAGTAAGATAGTATTAGAACCAACAAATTTGTAAATAAATTTAGAATAAATCACTTCAAACTCCATTTCCTCTTTATTTAATTGTATACATAATATACACATACATACATACATACGTACATGTATTTAAATGAGAGAGTGGAATATTTCGTAAATTCTATTGTATGCAATTTAACTGATCTAGCGAATGCTTGCGTTATTGAATTCTTCCTTTATTGCGAATAGTTTGGGCTTTGGCATCGAGCTTCATGCACTAGAATTTTAACCGAAATAATTTCATTACACTTATGTACATATGTATGTAGTTCGAAATAATTTTAATTCGTATGTCATTCCTTAGTATTAGTTTTATTTAAAATTGTTCTATCTCTATATAAAAAAAGGGTCAATTTAACCGAATAAAAAATGAAACGAGACCGGAAAACTGATAATTATTTAATGGCGATGGGAAAGGATGAGGTGGGAATTATCTAAACTTTCGGGTCGAACGGACTTTACACAGATGAGGGTGACTTGACGACGTAAACGCTGCGAGGACTAGAAATTGAATTATCGAAAGTTTTCTCGGGATCCTGCGGCCTATTCTACTAAAAAAAAAACGTATTCTTTTGGCGTCCTTCGTTTGGGAGACGGATGAACGGGTACCGTCATCAAAAAAAGAACCAAATTGAATTATCTTTCTGTATGGAGTATGTAAAAACGTAATATACGTGATAGCTGAGTTAAATCGTTTCAAAAATGATGAATGAGGTACCTATTATTTTAAGTGGTTCTTTTAGTTTTCCTTAATACGTGGGAATAAATAACAGGTTGGAATTTTCTGCTCGACACACTTATTCTAACGATGTTTCAAATTAGCAATACCTTCATTGTAAGTCGATGTATCCAAGTCGTCGCAGTAGCTCGCGACTTAGTTCCATTTTTTCAAAATTGCACGAGATGATCACTTACTGGCGTACTGTCAAACAAAGCCTAATCAAAAATATTCGTATTTGAACGTCCCGCATATGTCTGCATACATACATATTAGTGCATAAATCTCGATTATATATTATACACTATATACGTGTACATACATACATACATCTAAATGCATTCGATCTATTTTGAAGAGAGTAATTGAATTCGAAAATCATTCGCTACATACCGATCTCGTTAACTGGATAACTATTACAACCATTCCGCTTCATTCTCGGGAATTTCGACGAATTTGATATCCTTTCGATATGCGTATGTGTTGTATGGATGTATGTATGTATATGCAAAGTTTTGCCTACATTGCGATATCACATCTATTCGACTGGCGTATCGTCAGTAGCTAATTACTTCGTTTTAGCGCAAATTTATTTTGATTATTGGCCGTTTGCCTGCATAGAGTAAATGTATTCGATCCATTGTATGCATGTAGGTATGTATATTGCCGCAGATACATACGTACATATATGTAGGTATCCGTTTAGTAAGTAATTTTAACTGTGTACCTATAATAGAGCTAATGCTATGCTACAGATTAATATTAGTACCTACTACAGTCTAATAATTAATATTCCGTTTACTTATCAATTGCGAAAAGTTCGTTCTCAACTCCCCGAACACAATTACAACTATAACAAGAAAAGAGAGGGAATTTAACGGCATTCGGATCCTCCGTCATCAGTCAAAAAGGACGACTTACGAAACGTTAACTTCTGCTAGCTGTACAAGAATGTTACTTTACGCTTGTCGTTCGGCGAATACCATCATCGGCAGCCCCGTACTAAAACTGTAGCAGAATGTAGGGTAGAAGGAAAGGAAACAGAAGTTTGGTGAGAGTTCTCCTATAAGTGGGTACATTAATTCCAACAGTTGTGACGTCTGTGAATGCAATTAAATTGTCATTAGATTTTGGGCGATTCTCGAAACGAAAAAGCACTGCAGAGTGTCAGACGACAACGAGTAGGGTTTGTACTCCCGACGTTAAAACTATTCCTAAACGTCCATGTTCCCGAAAAGGAAATTATAGGTACTCTACTAACTAAACTGTGTATAAGTACCTAACATTGTAGGTAGATATGCATGTAGGTACTACATACAAAAAGAAAGTAAAACGTAGGTATATTTTAGGTCGCAAACTTTAACTGCGAAGTCGTTTATTATTCTCTTACATGCAATCCAGGCTAATTTCAAGTTCTATTTGTTACGTGCCCGTTAAATACCCCGTGAGTGTTTTAGGGTCGTCGGCAATTTTACAGCCTCCAATAAATAATAAACACCTCCGCGTTGAACGCCAAGACTAATCCCTGCTGTTCCTACCTAAAACATAACAGGGTATCGTACTACCTGACTGCTCCACACTCTTACCGTGCCAGTGAAAGACAAAGATAGAGGGCGAACCAACGACGTTCTTATCGCCACCTTTCCGAAAGCACGATAACTTCGTTTACCCAGTTAATTTAGTTTAAATTTAATTACGAGAGAGGCCGCCGGAGTTGGGCACCACCAACGGCAACAGTAGCAGTTGTAAGAGCAACAGCAACAGCGGCCGAATCTGAAAAGGGAAACTTGAAGTAACGTTTAGGAGTTTACGGTCTTTTTGCAGCCCCCGTTTCAACTTCAGACTGGGTGTGTATACATACTTTAGAAATAACTTTTCCTCGAGATGACTGGATGCCATAAATAAGCTAATACTGTCGGCAGTAATTTTAAATCGTCTCGTTTATCGCTTGAAAAAATTCCCAACTTTGATTAAGGGTTGGATTCGATTAATAACTGAGTTAAATGATTTTATGAATTGCTCGTATCGTAACGACTCGATTTGGTGTGATTACGTGTGATTGTGCCATTATTTTCAAATTAGGTTTCGGAACACGCAAAGTATTATCTCAAAACTGGGAACTTATAATTAATAAATGTCATTTCTTTGTATAGTATAAAAAACGTAATCATTAATGATGATTTTGCAAAAAAGGAAACATGGAATAACTGATTTATTAAAATTTATGTACCCTTCTATTGCTGTTCTATTGTCTATTATTTCAAGAAACGTCAAATGTGACTGACAGCTATTAGCAATCTTTATTACAGTCACAACGTGGTCACAACTATCATTATTGGCAGCTGTCAAATAATGCCGAACACCACTTTTTATTGAAGAAACTATTGTGACGCTGTGTTATTTACGCTCTTTTGCTTTGTTCATTGTTAGTATTAAAAGCGATAAAGTGGAAACACAAGCAGCTACGAACATACTTCTTAATGCACGTAAAACAAACAATAGGTACAAGCTGAAACAAAAACATCCAGCAGCAAACAACGTGACGACGACGCCAACAACCGATTTCCACATTTCCAACCATGTATATTCACGAGTAGGAAAAAACCGCAATTGCTGTACGCCAAGTTTAGATGCGGGTTGTGTAAATTTGAAATTGGTTTGATGTTACGGCGTGCTTTTGGTCTTCTGCTATATCCTCTCTATATACAGTTTCCTTCAGCTTTACACGACCCCGTTTTAGCGGAGCCAACCATCCAAAGATGAGGCGTTGAGGGAAACGGTCCCTTCCACGTTGAATAATTTATGTACTGCCGAGTATTTTTCTTCTTTAAAGCAGTTGAAGACGGTCGTCGCACCGCACAGACACACTACATTACTATACACAACGTTTGCGGTTCG
Organism: Popillia japonica; assembly: GCA_004785975.1. NCBI lineage: Eukaryota > Metazoa > Arthropoda > Insecta > Coleoptera > Scarabaeidae > Popillia > Popillia japonica. The sequence goes on from SMLS01067218.1 coordinate 20,658, forward strand.
TACGCCTTGGCAACGTCGGCACAAAGTATGTTTTTCGATGTACGCTAGAATGGTGATGTGTAATTTGAGGAAAGGGAGGACTCGTTCGTACTTCGTTAAGAAGTCTATGTTTATTTAACTTTTTCTATCTACGTTTGTGTATCTATAATATATAAATTCTCGTCTATAGGTATGTACATACCTAAATACGTGTAGGTATATACTACGTATCTGATTCCCTTTGGGAACTACAATTCCTGCACTAATTCTCCTCGCAACATCATCAATCACGATTTAATAAGTCCCCAGTTGATATAGATCCTCCAACATTCCATTTGGCGGGCGGTGGAGGAAACCCTCAACACAACAATCTCATGCGGAATAACTGCCAGGTATAACTGCGCGCGCGCATCTTATCTTCTCTTAAATTATATCGACAAGGGATCGCTAATACCACCCATCATCATCGATACAGAACAAACGCGTTTGCGGGAGGTCGCACGTAGGTATATACCTACGAGATACAGTTATCCTTAGCACCCTGTACATCTAACATGTCCCGTTCAGACAGTCACACACACGCGTATTGTGTAGGCTAATATATGCCGTTGACGCTGTCAAGCTCAACTGAATTATACGTAACGCAACGACTGGCTGATGTGGTCGTTAACGCTCCTAGGATGATCTCTGCCATCTCTATATGGGAAGATAGATGGATGCGCCCCTTACATGTAATGATCTGGTGGCCACTGTTTGAACATGTAGTGTCCCGCGTTCTAACCCGCCGCCCAATCCGGGAGCACGTTGCAAGCCGTGAACACTGCTACCTTGTTGCGTAATTTATTGGACATGTGTTTGCGTGTAATGTGATTATGTACGAATTTTCGTGAAATTATATCCGTTAGATCGGGCCGGAATAATGAATGAATGACTCTTGTAATAAGTATTACAAATATGATTAGGTAAACCAAAGCTTAACAAGATCGATCATAGGTATAAGCTGAATTATAAAAAAGACATCCTTAAAGGTAAAGCTGACTAATTGAGAAGAAGAATTGAAAATACTTGTCTGAGGATCACCTACCAGAACCGTTCTAGTTAGTTATACACTAAGAAAAAAATGGAAGTACAACTTGCTATAACGCACCATGTTTAATTAAAAAAAATGTATCTATTTACATATTTCAAAGTTTGATGATGATGGGTGAAGAACACACAAAAACACCAATAGTACAATCTCTCCAATTTAACTTGCTGACAGCTACTGCATACAAAAAATCGATTTAATTTTATTTTTCCTGACTGTACTACATAATACGCTCCACGTGTTTAACGAAGTTCTTTATTCCGTATAACGATGGAAAATTGAAAGTAAACTCGAACGCGAACTACTGTCGCTTATTCTCGCAACTTATACCGAAGACAAGCAAAACCGGAGCCTATCGAGCAGACAACTGTTTGTTCTTCGCGTACGATCCGAACAGCTTCCGGAGGCGTGGCCTTGAATTTCCGGTCTCGCGTGCCGTTCTTCCGGAAACGAGAATTTCGATCTGTGCTACACACCGCTGTAAAACAGGCGAGTGCATGTATATATGTGTACGTATACATACATATGTATGCATGTATATGTTCGTAAGTATACTACCTACACATATAAATATATAGCGATTGCATCGTATTGGTAGATGTAAAGAATGTAAACAGTAACGCGAAAAACTCATGCCCTACAGCGAAGTTTAAGAGAGCGTTCGGTGAAAATAAAATAGAAAAAGATGGAACGCAAAAAGAGATTCTAAAGATTTTTCGAAGCGTGTGATTGCATAAATAAAAGAAAATGGAATTGATAAAAACTGGTAAGGAAGGATCTTAAGCATTTACATCTACGTTTACCAACAATTTCCATATCAGATCTTATTGCTTTCTTAGTTGTCGCGCTGCAATTACCGACAACGTTCTTAAGAGCACAGCCGCAACTTTGAATAAGCTCAACTTGACGTAGCGTCGCGTCGCGTCGGTGCACTTTAGAATATACTCCGGGGAACGTAATCTAGCAAGCAGCCTTTACGATAATTGCAATACAAGTCCAGCAAGCGATGTGGCAATTAAATTCAAACAACTTCCATTCTCTCAGAATTTCTTCCGCGACTGTGAAGTCGACGGTTATAGAGGGTGCAACGTTAATAATTAATTTTCCACCGACGGTTTTGCTACGGGTTTCGACCAGCCAGCCAGCCAGCCAGCCAACGACAGAGTATAATTCGGTCATTCCATTCAGTAAATTGCGTCACGAGCATAATGGGATATCGGCCGCATAAAATATTCTTTTTTTTTGGTCGTCGTTTTTTTCCTCCCCATTGTTCAGAAATGAATAGGATTAAAACGAAATTTTCGTCGAGGAAAAAATAATGATCGGACTGCTACCAATTGTATATCTTCTAAAGCGATAAGACGTGAACTAATTTCCTTACCAACACCTCCTTCGCTAGCGTTATAAAAAGAGGGTTCTACAAATCGCATGCAAATATAATAAGCGACAATCTTGTTTATATTAATGCGGACAAATCGTCTGCCACCGTCGCGTCGCGTCGCCCTCGTCACCGAATTTGCATAACATTGGACGCAGCACCGTTTTCCTTACACTTTGAATCCTATTTAGAGGACGAGGATGAGAATATGCTGCTGCTGCTGCTTTTTGTTCTTGTTCTTGCTGGGAAAATTGGAATAATAATTGCAGGTTAAATAGTGAATATGTTGGACGTTTAAATGTCAAAGCAATTTAATGTCAAAGTTGAAGGTATAGGATCAATGATGTTTACAACAGGTGTCGGATTTAACCTTTAAGATGTAGAGGTTATTGCAATCTGCTAAAGTGATGGCCAGAATTGACGGTTTATGTGGCAAACCGAGAATAATTTGTACAATACAAAACTCTAGCTAGCAGTATAAAATTAACATGAAACTACATAATAATAGAATATTTCGGTTGTCACTTTCAGGAAAAAACAAAACGTTCGGCGATTGTTATACAAGGGTACGACAGCATTATCAATATTTCTTTGTAGGAAATGTAGTACAATTGTATTTCTAAAATAGAATAAGCCGGTTGACAGAAATAACGGGGCAAAATTTATCTCGAATTTTCAAACGTTTCTCTTTCACCTCCTTTTCTCATATTATATAAATGAAACGAGCGCAGTACCTAAAAACCGTCCTATTTTACGAAGTATGCTCCGAAGGCGATGGTCCATATGCCGTCCTAATCGTAAATAGCTGCTAACATTTTGTAATCTTGAACGAGGACGTGTTAGTATACATATAAAAGTGAGGATTTTATTTTTTGACTAACTAACGAAAATTATTGCTTTGGATGCCTATTTTTTTAATTTCAATTGATGCATATATGTATGTATGTAATACATACGGCAGGAAAACTTTCATGTTAAAACCAGCTTCGATATCCTCAAATAATCCCAACAATATAGCGAACTTTTAACTTTTAATGATGCTTTTAACTACTACGAAACTTGCTCAGAATTTTCGATATTTCACCGATATCATGATGTCTGATGCATACTTCTCTTGTATTTGCCCTTTTTTTATATTTCAGCGAGTTGGTAATTCAATCTCTGCTTTTGTTGTTATTGAAAAGTTATACATTACGCAGTTTTATTAATAGATCGATAATAAATTTAAACTAACTTGAAACTTTTCAAATATAACAAGTTATAGGTAGGTACACGGTTTATATTCGATAAAAAAAATCTATATGTATAGGTAGACTTTGTTTTAAACTTTCGCACACAAAATGAGAACGAATTTGGATTACAAATTTGACATTTCAAGATGCTCTGTTACCTTTCGGTAATTCGACAATTTTTGTTCACTTAATTAATTTTCGTAACGGGCTCGTAACATTCTCATCTAGTTAGTTACATTTAATGCTTAGCCTACCATTGTGGGAACGCGACCTAAATACATACACATCTTCCGGTTATGTTTAAATAGAGAAATGTTCATCTTCATACATCCAAGAGTTATACGTGCATTATGCCAGTACGTTTTACGTAAAAACTTGTACGAACCAGACTAGGGAAGCGGACAGAAATCTAAATTTGTGCAAGTTGAAGCCTCGTTCAGAGAAATGAACTAACCTTTACGTAACGCTCCGAATTTCGAGTTCATATTCTACGTATAGAGAAGAGTAAATATGGAGCTATTAAGAGATGGCAAATTACTTTTTCTTTCGACAACGTATGTATGTATATATCAGGGAGGATAACGCAATGCAGATGTACCATATTTACATTTGTAATATTGTGTATGATGCAGTCCAAGTTCTTTAACAAAAGGTTATTAGGAAACGGAGACCGAGCTTTCGGGTAGGTATATTCATATGTTAAAATATCATTGTGTCGGTGGAATGAATAATGTATTAAAGGAGGATATTGTTTGTATTAAATTACGAATAAGTGCGCCTAAAAAATTTCGTATATGCCTCTCGTGGATGTATGTACCTACATACATACATATGTATGTATATGTAGGTACTTATATACGAATGGATCCCACGCTGGAAAATGAAACGTACAAAAATTCGATGTATGTTCGTTTAGCTTTTTTCAGTACCTAACGTATAAAAATTTCATGTTATGTGGATAAACTTTTTTTTGCAATTTATGTTTCAAAAAATTATATTTTATCAAAAGGAAAAAGGCTGTTTTAACTACACACATATATCGAATGAATGCGTTTTTATACGAGAAGTCAAAGCTACTTTTTTTGTGTAGTTTTAATGGGAAGTTAAACATGATATGTCTGGTAAACAAGACGAAATTTCAAGTTTCGGTATATTTAATCCAACGGCTGGTAGCAGTCGTTCGGTTTGATAAGAAACTAATTTAACATTATTATTGCAGACTTTAATAAATCTCAAGCCAGACTGCTTCCCAATAGAGATTCATTGCGAATTATTTGTTAAGAACATTTCTTAACAAGGCATAGAATGAAAATGATTTACATACCTCTAATCGAACAGCTTTATTTACCGATAAAAGGAATAATGAATGTTGACAGTTCAAAAATCTATATTTTCAGAAGAACGAAACTTCACAATTTATTCAAATACCTCCACTTATACCACTTTCCCCAAGAGATAAAGCCAACAAATGGTTGACCGAATATCCCGGGTTCCTCATGCTGACTCAACAATTGTCTCCAGCCACCGAAAATGTAGAAGGACACAAGAAGCGAGCCCCAAATATAAATTTTATTATGTACAATTCATGTATGTATATTTTTCCATGTAGTAGTTATAAAGCTTCATACTTCGCTAACTTACAACTTAATACAAAATTATTGAGGCCCCTCCACTTACCCACCAAGATATAAAGCCAAGAAATTGTTGATCTCATTTCCTGGCTCACTCACGCTGACCCACCAATTGTCCCCCACCACCAAAAAGGTAGAAGGGCGCAACTAATATTACACTAAAACTGTACATACGTCATAAATTGCAATAGGTATGCAATTACTGGATGCTTACGTACAAAACGAATATGAACTATATTCACTTCGTAACGGCAATCTCATAATAATTAATTTAGATTTTAGTAAGTCAGCCAATAATTGTTAACCTTTACATTAATATAAATTGAAATATTGAACGTAATATTTGCTTAGTTAATCCATCAACAGTGACAACGAAAGATACTAATCTATAACTAAGCAAATATTTTTCGGTAAATCAATCTAAAAAAATATCGATAGAGCTCGTATCTAAGAAGAGTAGAGAAGGAAGGCAGACCCTTCGTAAATATTGGTACAAGCTAACTTCGTCGTTAGAAATCGTTGTCGCTTCACCCGTGACCTGCAACAGACTGTAAAACACCCTAAAGCCGTCGAGAACTTTCACTCTAACATCACTCATACATTCAGTACACAACCTTCCAACACGATCATCTTCACACACTCACCAAATAATCGTACACAGTCAATTCGTGTCGTTGTAGAAGAAACGGCACTATGAAAAATGCAAGGCTATAACCCAACATGAATACATTGCAGCAGTCATTGGTCCCAAATTAGAACAATGGAGATATACGCAAGCTTGGGGCTACCACATCGATACTCTTGTGGACGCCAAGCACCCACAACAGTTTGATAGGCCTCATACAGAGGCATTTTGGTGTCATTGGAACTGTGCCATTAGAGCACCCATTCGGACGTATCCGAATGTCAAACAAGAAGCAAGACCCTAACGACCATACGAGCTCTAGTGACAGCATTCCCACTATTGTATACCTCCATTGTGTAAAATTTAGGAAATGAGTTACTTCAGAGCATTCACATTGAATATAAGGCCAAGGAATCAAGCACACGAAGAAAGTAACTTGCAACCCCATACATTCAGCACCCAAGCACTCAACTCAAGAAACGAAACGACCTTACCCAACATGAATGCTTTACAACAATCGTTGACAATATTTGAATAACAATACAGCATTCATATTGAGTAGTTGGTTAGTTGATAACAACTAACCCTATAACGACTGCACGCATTTGAAGTTAGGAATAACTCAAAAATTGAAACCTTACGGACAGCAATTAAAAATTGCGTGTTGGCATAATAGGAATAATATAGATAGAAGAAAATTAAATGTGATAGCCGCACAGATAGAAATACAACAGCGGAAAATAGTGTTGTTAGAAAATGAATCCCACGGACAACGATACGTCCATCCGCAATAACGGCACGTACCGAAGTGACACTAATAATAAACAAACGACGGTGTCGAAGGACATTCGTGACGTCACTTAATGACTTTGTGATTACGTTGTTATTAAACAAATAATAAAAAGGACTGTGTAAACATTAAGTACATATACAGGGCGGTACATTATCTAGTATACAGGGTGGTATAATTAGGTTGTTGTACATATACGCGGGTGGTATATTAAGAGTGTTGTATATAGGGTGGTGCATACTCGCGGCTGTATACTTAAGTTACAAACTTAATAAATTTTTCTATACTGCATGGACGTATTGAAAGCATATGTTAGGTGGAATAAATTCAAAATTTAATTTTGCAAAAATTTATTTAATTCCTTCCGAACAGAGATTCATTTTTAATTACTTATTAAGAACGTTTCTCAAGACGGCATAGAATGAAAATGCTTTACGTATAACTTGAAACTTAATATATTAATTTAATCTACGGTATCAGGAGAAAGTTTAACTTACTAATGTGAATGTATTCGTGGTCATTTCGATCATTCCTCCAGCTGACAGAAAATTTTCGCGCTGCGCTTTCATCATAATAAAAAGCAGGAGCTTATTAAAAAGCAAGGTATAGAAGCCAGGTCAAAATACAATTTACAACGTCACGATTCCAAAGAAAAACGTTATTAGAAATTCGTACTCGTATCTCGTTATCGCATTGTACGTTTCAAAATAATCCTTTTAAACGAAATCGAGATAGAGATAAAAGCTCAATCGTCTGATGTCTCCCTAATATTTCCTCATCATTTACTATTTTTATTATTCGACATTTTCCCCTACGAGCTATATACTATACATGCATACATACATATGTATATGTATGTATGTGGAACTTCTGCGCGTTCCTCGTACCTTTCACTCAATCAACCGCAAACCGCATCATCGACTTCAATCCGCCTCAACTTCAGCGCAAAGGATCTCGAGTCAACTAATACAAGTCGGGGGAGTCCTATCAAGGCGGCAAGCAGACGAGATATTACTTGGAGGATCTGTGAGTAGTTCTCTCGTATATACGAAAATATGGCTGCGCACAATTGATTCCCTACGAAGAATTCAATATTGTTCAATATTACTAGAGCTATGTCTACGTATATGTACATACATAGGTATATGCATAAGTACATACACATATGTTTGTACATACAAATGTCTTAGCAGTTTACAGTATCATCGACGAGATCCATACATACATAATAAATTTTTCAATAAGATCGAAATTTAGCAAGCTACCTAATGTACCTGAATAAATAAAAATATCCTTTTTATTCGGCGTCAGCATGCTCGAGTTAACCATTAGATTGGCCGGGAGAAAGAGATGGGAAATTACAAAAGAAAACGCATCATCTTCCGCCGATGTAGGAGCACTGCTAGCCGGTCGAATTCTAAGGAGGTCATGCTGAGAGATAGCTTCCTTTCTTTCTTTTGTTTCCGAGATCGGTGTCTGTTTTATATGGTATCTAGATGAAATATTTACTGCCAGCCAGCGTCCTGAAAGAAATTAGAGGAAATTGGATTGGATCCTTCTATATATACACATACGTTTAATTGAAAGAGGATGTGTCCCATATACGATGATTAGGTGCACGATCTGAACTACTACTACATCTACGTCACCGGAGAAAAACGAAATTAATTTGTACTTCCATTTCCGTCCTCAGAAAGAAGAATTATATTCTTCCCATTGCACATTCTTCTCCGCGATCTTTATTTCCTGCAACATATCCGGCCGCCAGGTCCGGTCCTCCACTATATTATGGCGGTGTAGCAGGTAATCGGGTTCCTTTCAACCGCCCATCTCCAGAGCAGACAGTTTGACAGGTCCGCCCTCCCCAAAAATCGGAAATGATCCCGTCAACACAAAGACATTTTTATTGGAATTCGGGGGTGTGGGGACGGATACTTCCTCTACTTTTTCTTTTTCGCGTACCCGTTTCGATAATGGTTTGTCGGGGAATGGGTCCGCTAAATGAATTCCCCCCGACGCGTAGTTCGACGGGTCCGTTTCCGTTCCGTTAACTTGTTGTAGGTTGTACGTTTCCGCCGTGTTAACTTCCGTTTATCGATTCGACGAGGTGCGTGTGTGTGTCGGTGTGTTTTTTTTTTTCGATGCAAGCTTTATAGTGGGCTATTGAGATGGGGTTAGAATTGTGGATGGGAAGGATGGAAAGGTATCGGCGTGACCGTCATTACTTAACGGGAAATTATTCGTTTTTCTTTTCGCTTCCTTTCTTTTGGCGGTATTGTCCCCAATCGAATAAATAAGCGCTAAAGTATCAGCGAGGCGAACACACGATGATTTCTGCAGGTAGCGCGTTATGTGATCTGTCTTATGAATTTAAATTTAATTGGTACCGTATTATTCGGAGAAAACGCGGTAAATCTTAATTTGAAATTGGGGTTTAACGTTGTGGTAGGGTACAATACGTTAGTGAGCTATGTACACACCCAACTGGAAATAATCATTTCAAATATAAACGAACCTAATAATATTGGATTTAGAATATTTCCGCATCATTGCGGTCTATGAATCACTTCCGAGGTGCTGGCGCGCGTCAGACGCTGGGGGAAGGTATTATTAGGCTTCCGACGAATTCTAAACGAATAGACGGTATATGACAAAGAAAATATAAGCGAGCGATCTACTCAAGGGGTTGGATGCTGTAACGTGTTTGCGCGGAAGGAAGAGGAAACAGCGTTAATTAAAATTTAGTCGTGATTTACCGAAAAGGGTGTTCTTGAAACTTCATATGTATGCATGTATACGTTGCAGTTGATGCTTCCTTAGTTGGTTTTACTGCGCTGGGATCTGTTTGATGTCGTTCAATTCATGTCGAATCGATTTTGAAATTTGAAGATTGTTCTATTGTCTTTAGCTGGGATTTAAGTAGGCCAATTCATGTCTAAGTATTATTCGACTTGTTTTGATAGGTGCATTTCCGTTAATTAACATTTATGTCATAGTTGACAATTTTTCGGTAGAATGAGCAAATTAGCTGAGCATCTATTTAACTCAAAATTTAAAAATATTAATTTTAGACGAAACATACATACATATGTATGATGACAAAAATAGAATGCATTTAGAGTTATGTACATTTTAACCAACTTTTGTACGACTGTGTAGAGGGACGAAACTGCCGCCGCCGTACCAACCTAACACACATACATCGCATAGTTGTAAAGAAGAAGCAACGAACGTGAGCTCCGCAGCTTTTACACTTTATCATCGAATTTTTAAGGAAAACTTTTCCCTCTACCCGAACATTAATAATTCAACAACCGGACGCTGGTTTAAATTTATTTTACGGTAGCGGTACGTAAAAAGTCAAAGTAAAAAATTTATTAGTCGGGACCGGAGTAAGGCAGCAAAAAGTTCCCGAATTTGGCCACACTGCTTAGCGGGGATTGCGTTAAAAACGCGCGAAAAATTATTCTTTGCTCTTTTCGCAAACGAGAGGACGGGAAATGAAAAATAACCCGCCCAAAAAAAATAAGATTTAAACTGATTTAAAATGCTGCTCCTGCTTAAGAAATCTTAATATAAGTACATGTATGTAGTAGACAATTTTATATCAATGCAAATTCTAAAATAAAATTTCGAAGAGTAGGTACTTTTCAAATTTACTACTTCAGCGTCACCTTTTCTCTCGCCATTTAATATTCTTGAATCTCTTGAAATTTCAAATTTCTCCAGAGAATAAACTACTTAATAACCATTTAAACATTGTTAGTAACTTTATAAAATACCGTTTTCGCATTCCCCCCTTTCACTTTATTCCTCGAAACTTTCTAATCGATCCTACTTTCTGTATACACAACTTCCGCGAGATTACCAACGGAATAAATCGACTATTTAGAGTGCAATAGATTATAGAAATTGCGGCGGGAAACCCATTTACTCGAGTATTATTTTAGCATTAGCGAAAATGCTAAATAATGTCTAGGTCGGTCGGCCGGCTCCGCGTAAGTTTTCCACTGAAAAGTATTCGACTACCAACGCAACGGCAAGAACAAATTCCGCGTCAACAGTATAAGCGGTAATTACCGGGTGCCTGCATAAACTTGATGGGTTTTAATGCGTTGTATACGTAGTACACTAATTTATCCGCCACTGTATGACTTTTTAATCGTTTATAGCAACGACCAAACGACTGCTCAAAATTACGCACACGAACGTGACGTTGTTTGTGTTTTAAACAGATTTAAGAATTTTCGGGAGAGATTCCACATTGAAAAATCAAAATTCTTATAGCGGATAATCCAACAACGTGGAAGACAAACATACGGAACATACAGTGTTCTGTTTGCTTTTAATAAAAATTCGGGAAGTACTACATCGAATGTATAAACAAGAGACTGTACAGCTCCTTAATCCGCTCCCTCTTTGCTGTTGAACTTTCGTCGAAGATCGACGGCATATTTCTCCGGGAATTTTATGCATCCTTACCCATTAAGAATTCCTCGGTTGGGGTTCCAAAGCTTAGTCCGGAAATACACTCCAGGGACCTGTTGACTGATGTTAAAATAAATCCGACCTCTCTTAATGTTATTCAATGATTAATAGAGGGATGGTTCCGTATAATAGGTTGGAATCAGTCAGAGGTATATTCTTTTCTAGTTTGGCATACATAACAATTTCTCGCCTGCGCCTCGCGGTGGATCGGTTAGGTTTGTTTTCTTCGGACAGATTGTAGGGATCCCAAACACCTGCTCTGCTTACTTTCCCAACCTGCTGCAAATGCGAACCTCAGAAAGCATGCAATGTCAGATATCTACCTCTTCTGGTATTTAGCTGGCTTCGCAGACAAATATCTAACGCAATTATGTAGATCTGAGGTCTTTACTGATTAAAAAATAAATGTGAAATGTTTTGCTTATTTATCGCTACCTCCCCCGCCTTTTAGAATTATCCACCACTAGTTACACAAATTTTCAAATTTGATCGAAAACTTATTGCTACCGATTTTGTTGATCTTTCATGCACATACAATATATAAAACTTCCTATATACCTACATATGTATACACAATATACTTACGTCAGTTTGCCTTGGCGACGACGGTAGACACATCTAACGACAATCTCCGCACCATTTCTCAAACTCCGAGATGACGTTCAACTCGTCCTAACTTATTCAAATTACAATTTAGTCCTCCACTTCGATATAAAGTAAAACGACGTGGCAGCATAGAGCGGAAGATCTAAAAAAAAGGTAAAGCACTAAAGATGTAGTAGCATAAAAGTTTGACACATTGAGTCGACTTGAGGGCCGTTGCCTTCGATATAAAACCTAGATCTTCCTAAAAATGTGCTACATATTTCGGCGAAATTTGTATATAAAATTATTTTATTTAAACTCAGCTAATCTTAATAAAAGCTTCCTTTACAATTGGGGAGACGACATTAAAAAAAAAAACTTATTTTTAGCCGGTTTCGAACAGCTGTGTATTAAAAAACAAAATTCCTTCAGGCGATTCGCAGCTTCCTTTAGAAGAAACCCCCGCGATATAATAAATCATTAAAAAGTTTCACAGTAAGGGAGGGTCGCCTATCGTGGGTGTCGACGTTTTTATGCCTTTGAAAAGAAGGGTAGACATAATTAATCGGATTTTAATTGTTTTCTTCTTACTTCGCTAACAACTTTAACTCTTACCGTAATCCTTTGATCCTCTATAGTGTATACAGGGTGCTTCACCGAAAAAAAAACATTTTATTATTTTATTTTTATCAAGTTTTAAGATTAAATCTGACGTAGAAAAATATCAGACTTGAGCGGTGCGGATGGAGTCCCTTCATTCTCCGTAAAGCACGGTGGAAGGCTCCTTTTAAGGAGTAGAGATGTTTGGCTGTTGACGTACCGCGATGGAGTTTAATTGAGTCGAAATTATTCTTTGAATTTGCCCCTTTTTGTAACGGTGGATGGAAATCGTTTCCTTTTGAGAGTAAATGCGAAGCGGGCTGTTGCACTCCCCGTTCGGGGGGTTATTATTGGTAGACGATGAGGGTCTCCGTGGTGTGGAAGAAAATGCGTCGAGATTTTACCAAGTGAACAAATAAATCTCGTTTCTGCGGGAGACGAATGTAATATAATTATTAATTGGAAATTTTTGTCGAAAGAAATACGAGCGTATAATTATTGATATCAAACATTCAATTAAAAAATAAATAAAGTTTGATGTAAAATAAATGAACTGCGTTTTAAAACGTTCGCAACTTAACTTCTCTTGTTTACTTTCCCAAAAGTATTTTATTCAAATCTACCCACTTTATCGCTTGTCTCAATTCTAAAAAAGAACGTTTTATCCTCTTTTTTCTCTTGCCGTTACCCTCCAATAGCCTCGTAAAAAAAAGAGAAACGCCAAATTCGGGAATTGAAATAATTTATCTTCACTCCACCAGTATAAAGCCGCCCTCGATCTCGAACGAATCTCGCAATTAATTATTGTTCCTGTATTTTAAATATCGGTGATTCCGTTTTTTTATCCCTTTCTTCACTTCATTCTATCTTTTTCGCGTTTTAAAAAGAACCTAAAGAGTACCGGAAAAAGAAACAACGTTGCGTGCGTTTCCATCGGATTGTTTGCTTAAATCCCTTCCACTTTCCTTTTTTCCGTCCCTAATACTTATCCGTTTTCTAACGACGGGGTACAATTTATGCGAGTGGTGTTGCCCTAGCAAAAATTAAAACTCGTATTTTTCGGTTTAGTCGAGGGTGGATACGGCCAAACGATTTCACGACCTTCGAATTAATAGGATCGGCCTACGCTGTAGGAAAAACCCCGAAGAATTAGTAGTAATTCTAGCTATCTCTATCTAATGGTGCGGATAAAAATAAGACCACCACTAATTCTACCTTAAATCCTATCTATATACATACGTAATCAAGAGATCAAGTCAGAATTATACATCGCACACAGAATATTATTTACAATATGTTTGTAACATTGTTATATCTATCCCCAGTTAGCTTAACGAGTTTTATCATAGTCAGCTGTGCACAACGTAAGTACCTACAACCTCTTACTACCTCTGTGAAACGAACCCACCCGTTCCGAGGACTACACACAAACTCATTGTTCGTTGCCAGGGAGCTTTGTCGTGTTGAACAGGCGTCACGTTCGCATGATAAAGTTTGAGCTTTCCAGCATACCAAGACGTTAAAGATCACACAGAAGTCGCATAGTCAAAGGACCTCGAACTTGCCCCCGGGGGACTTTATGAAATACGTGAATCTATATTCGGCTACAACCTTCATATGTATGTATATGTATGCAAGTATGTACATAGAGGGAGCTTCCTCTTCCTCTATTAAGCTTACAATTCTCCGAATCATTACAAATTAATTGATTTGTAAAATCGGCTAAATTTAGAGCTTTTGTTTGGTGTATTATCTGCTTTTATGGAAATTGTACTACGAGTAAGAAAACCTGCCTTTAAAGTAGCGATAATTCAGGAAATTAGCTAAAAGCCACGAATTCAAATTACATACATATGTAAACTGTCAGACATAACATTTAAACGTCAAGTTTAATATTTAATTTATCTTTTTATTAAAATTTGAATATGCTTCCTACTACTACTTAATCAACACTAGTGGCGCAAATATAACCTCCGTCGTAAATTCTGAAAAATAAAAATCGGGTGATTAAAGTAAAACACATCAGATGTAAAACTTTGAAATAAGATCTTTATTTTTTATATGTTAATGTATATAATCTCTTTGGTAATAAAAAACAACGTAGTTCCTACATACTACGATTCTTAGTGTGTATTTATAAATACATATGACTCTCGTAGAACCTTTTTTCTTCCTGTTACAGTAAAATATATATAATAATTAAAATAAACTTATTAGAAACACGTTTTTCTTGACTCGTTTAGTATGCGGTGGAAATCATTTTGAAACAATATTTGTTTTTTGTCAGTCTATGAACGTGTAAGGTAGGTTATTACATTACAATGCTTCGGTTTTCATTACATACAAATACATATATGTATGTATATGTATTTCACAAATTTATAATAAATAATATGCTTTGTGTAAGTCCTACATAAATATAAATTTAATACAAAACTGAATTTATTGAAAATAATAATGCATCGGTGCAAATATTTTGTTACATTGCTTCTATTTTTTTATTTCATTAATTTTATTAACTTTCCCATCCATCGCATCGCTCGGCGATTATTTTATAAATCCCTCTCATGGTGTGTTTTCATATTGAATAATATTGTTGAAAATGTGCAGTTAATTTAATCGATGTAACACATTTATTACATTCAATTTCTAAACGAATTCTGTGACGAATACATTGACCAATTATCGTCAAAATTTTAACTACTGTTATGAAGCCAAGCATGAAAGCATAACAAAATAAAAAAACTAAATAAACAAAACAGTTTCGCATACAACGTTTCCGGAAATCTTCGTTCATAGCTCTCCTCTGGTAATTTACGAACATAAATTAAGGAGGTCTATTCACCTGAATGGTATGTCCGTTGACAGCACCAGGAGACAATACATATATTCTACCTCCAATTCATTTTGCGTTTAATACATCTCATCCATAAACAAAATTAATATCACCCTTTCTACCAACTATACGAGGTACGTATATACTGTGTGCTGCCGCCAACTTCGGAGTCGAATGTTATGGGAACCTATTTATTTTGAAAGTTGGCGCGCGTTCGCAACACGACACACACAGGTCGACCAACAATAACAACAAAAACTTTACCAATTTCGCCGTTACCGAGGAGGACGAACAAAACAAGAAAACAACAAGTTATCTTAATTCTACCGACGACGTTGTTCCTTCTCCTGATTAAATCGTTCTCCGGTTGGGGCAGAACTATGTATATACATATATTGTAGGTATATAGGAGACGACGGGAAGACGAAAAAGAAAAGATAGAAAAAGACGCGACGATACCGAAGGATAAGAAATGACTTATTCGCGAATTATTCTTATCTTGTCTTGAGAGATGGTTGAAACGTCCGCGGAAGCTTGGAAGGAGGACGAAGCTTCGAGGAAGACAAAACTTTTTTGCTATATTTCACGATTAATTGGCAATTTAGTCCAAGTAGGCGGTGTTTTATATTTTTTCCCTCTCCGTTTCATTCTAACCGAAACCGGAAGCGCCGATAAATAAATAAGTGAGACTGAGATTAAATTTGTTTTCGATGAATACGAGACAGATCTTCTTCCTTCGAGATTATCGCGTCTGGAATACGGGGGAAAAGAAATTTAATCTTATCACAGATGCTGTTTATTTAGGATTCTGTTTTGTTTTTATTTTATTTCTTCTGCTGTCACTCTGTCCAAATTCAAATTTTGAGACGCCCTGTATAACAGTATCGTATACAATTAGATCCGGCAAATCCAAACTATCGATTGCAAATTTCAAACGAGCTGTCACAGTAATCCTCTCAATCCGATAGCGTTATATAAGTCGGGAACAGGTCAGAAACTGAACTCGGAAGACTAGCAACATAGAGATACACCTTACGTAGTAGTCGGTGGTAGTAGTAGTAGTATGTAGTACGTAAGTCCTTTTCCCGATCGCTGCGGTGAATGATCCACCCCTAGACAGGATTTAGGATCGTGGTATTAGGTCTGTATCCCTTGCGGACGTTGCCGCTTAGTAATTGCTAGATTACCGAAGATATTTTTGGATGACGAAGAAGTTGGTATTTCGGTAAACACTGCAGATGGTCTCTTTCGGTAGTAGTGTATTTCTAAGTAATGGTGTGCCGTTAGAAGGAGGGATTCTGTTGTATCTATCTCTTGTCCTACAACAGAATAGATAGATCAAAATAATCCCGTTCCCAAAGCTAGTATTGTTCGGAGGTAATCGGTCCGTTATTGATGTACTGGTCGGTTGGAGATAATTGGGGATTACGTCTTTGGGGATTTTTAGTTTTTATTCGTATTAGCATATTATTTAAGACGAGTATTATAAATGGCAAACGTGGTAGGGATAATATGACGTTAATGTTGGTAACACAAGAAGAAGATGTCAAATTTGATGTCAAATTCTCGTCATTTAAAATTTAAAAATATTATTAAAACTAATTTAAATGCAGCTCGTAATCCCGGGAAAATTACGAAAACCCGCGCTAATCCCTATCCGCAACACCGATAAATTTCCGAATTATATCAAAGCCAGCAACCCGGTTATAAAACCACTTAAACAAGTATCCAAGAACAACAAGTCGGACGACAAGACGCTCATATTTCTGCTGTGTCGCTGTAGGTGTAGGTACACGTAAAATTTACCCAACGAAGTGCAAACTTCTAAAGCTGTTGCATTAATCACGGAACACCTACGTCGTGTAGAAGATTAGAAGAGACTAAATTTATTGATTACCCACTACTTTCTTGTTGTTGCTCGAATCAACAAAAATTGTTATGCATGATATTCACGAAAAGTCTCATTTCTAGGAATCGAACTCTATAAGGGGGTAGTCGCCTTAATAAACTGAAACTGCCAAAGAAAAAGATCTGATTCGTTTTCTGCGCCTGACAACGTTATTATTACCTATAAAGAGGGTATTCTCCTTTTTGCCCTTATTTTTTCTTTTGCTCAACGTCGAGTTCCATTTCTCTTTCTGCGTATATCCAGCCAAGTGGAAATATAAGACGTAAAACAACAAGGGGAGTTATTAATTATATTTTTGTTTGGTATTGTTAAGATGTAATGAAATATCAAAGTCTAGATTACATGTACGTAGGTATGTGATCGAATGTATCGCAGAAATTATTATGTACCTAATAGAATTATAGTGGGCTGTATTGTTTCAATCTTCGGCATGGATTTTATTCCTTCCTCTATAAAATAAGTGACTTCTTTAGAAGAAAGTATGTTGATATATAAGTCGCAAAAATTTCGCCAACCCCTGCAATCTACAACCTAAAAAATCTTGCCAACCTCCCTCCAATCTATAACTTCAAAAATCCTGCTAACCCCTCCGACTTAGAAGATGCAGAACTCCGCCAACCCCTCGGATTAAAAGTCTCAAACTCTGCCATGATTTTGGAAACTTCATTTAAAGGTAAAGTACGTAATCTGACCAAGCTACATATGTAAGTGGGCGAGGATGCTGTATTTTGCAACAATTTTATTCAAGCTTAAAAAATGGATTTTTGATTGTTCTTCTGCGGTTTTCCTTCTTTAGCATTTCAAAAATCAAATAAAAATAAAATTTCCATTTTCTAAAACACACTCATATAACATTAGAATTTCCCAAGAAAATAACATCTGATATGATTTTTTTTATCCGTTATTGTTACAATAATCTTATTATTTCATCAATAAACACGTATCAAAAGTCAATTTCTCCAATTTTTATTACTACACAGTACCTATCACCAAAATCATCCGCCAAAAAAAAAAAACTTACTCCGATCCGCTACGACCAAAACGTCAATTTAACGTTGTAGTGTTCATACTAGTTATAAAATGTGGGTGTCCACTATGTTGCGCACCAGTCTCGCCACTTTGTATACTAAAATGCCTATACGAAATGTATTCGGGTGGAATCGGTTGGTCCCGTTTGATAGCTTGTCTCTGTTTTTTCACTTTTAAATAACCCAAAATCGACACTAACACTATAAACACGATGAAACCCATACAGCAACCGATTATCAATCCTAAACGACGCGTCAAGATCGATTGCGTGCCGATGCTGTGATCCGGAAGACTCCCTAATCCGCCGTGGATACTGTCGGGGACACCTAAAGTGTTAACTTCGGTACACTTACTGGTTGGTGAATCGACGAGAAGCGGTAGCATCGCGTCGGTGAAGACTTGCCAATTATTACTGTTGGTATGATCGTCTTGATCCGATTGACCGGTTTGACTGCTGTACAGATGGGCCTCTTGCATCTCCGGCGTCCAAGTGATCCAATTTCCCAGAGCTAAAACACAGATGAGATATTTCGTATCCGGATCCAGCATCGATAATTTCGTGGATCGCGAGGATTTATCCAACATCCTCCCTTTAATCTGAAACATCTATATATTAGGGGAAATTCTTTTGAAAGGGGACGTCGAGAGACGTGATCTTACTTGCTCGGTACCATCGATCGTGTAATAAGCAACTTGATATCCGTACAATCCGGAATGATTCCTGCTCTGCCACGAAACTAAAACGGAAAACGGTTGGATGTCTTGAATTCCTAATTTCACAACCAGAGGTTGGTCGCAGAATTGCTCCGGATTCAAGTCGAGGAAGACCCTGCCCCGCAATTCCGGAGGATGTTCGCAGCGCAACGCTACCGTATTGGTTCTCTCGACTAGTTTCCGGTGATCCCTCAACCATTCCCAAAGCTCCTGGGAATCGCAACTACAGGATAACGGATTTTCTGAAAAAAGAAGAAGAAATGTGGATGGATATCGTAATTAATTTAACTAAAGTCATTACCTTCAGTTCTAAGACTTCTAATTTGAGTCTCTAAAGGTCGGAAAGCGTTCAGCGGGATATTCTCTAGATAATTCCGGCTTAAATCTAACGTCCTCAATTTCTTCATCGGACGAAAAGCGTCTCCGGACACCGAAGATATCCAATTACCGTACAAATACAATTCCACCAGGTTATCGAGGTGTTGAAACGTCACCTTGCTAATCCTGCCGATCTGATTGAAGGATAAATCTAGAATCTGCAAAGATTTGAGATCCTGCGGAAACTCCTCCAACTCCTTCAGCTTATTCTGCGTCAAATTGAGCAACCTTAAATGGACGAGCCCTTGCAGTCTTTCGTGCGGTAACAATTCGAGTTCGTTCACGCCTAAATCTAAAGTTAAGAGGTTGGGTAGACTGCCGAAAGCTCCCGGCGATATCCGATTGATCTTATTCTGTCCTAAATAGACGTGTTGCAATGATGGGAACGTTTCGAAATCCTTACTGGTGACTATACTTAGATTGGTCGAACTTATATGGATCTCTTCGAGGGACGGGTATTTGTGGGAGGCTGAGATGTCGTGGATACGAATTAGGGGGTTACCGGTTAAATTGAGCCAACCTAAACTGGGTAAGGTGTTCTCCGATAAAGCGCTAGTCGGAATCTGTTTGAATTTATTCGCTGATAGATCGATGCGACGCAATTGTAGGGAGTGATGGAAAAAATTGGCCGGTAACGCTGCTAGGAGGTTGTCACTGAGATCCACCGATAATAGCTGAGTCAGATTGGCCGAAGCGAAGCCTGATAAGGATGAGATGACGTTGGATTTTAAATCTAACTCCCTCAAATTGGGCAGCCCGTTTAGACGCGACGCTTCTAGTGTTGCCATCTTGTTGTTAGCCATGGTTATCGTCTCTAATGTTGAGATGTTTAGCAGAGCTGTGTATGGTAGTTCTAGGAAATTATTCGAGTCTAATTTTAACTCTTTGAGTACGTTTAAACTGTAGAAGACTCCGTGTTTCAACTCCATCAAATCGTTCGAACCTAAATCGATTTTCAACAGATTTTTATTGTTGAAGAATATATTTTCGGGCAACGAGATGATTTGGCAACCCTCCATCGATAATTGCTGTAGAGATGGCAACCCGTTCAGATTATACTCAGCTATGTTACTGAAGTTATTATATCCGATTGTTAAACTGCGCAGGCCGGGGATGTCTAGGTGATTGAGGGATTTCGAGGTGAGGTGGTTCCTCTCCAGAATCAACTCGTTGAGGTTGTTCAATCCCCTGAACGCACCGCTATCGATCTTATCGATGGAACAGTTCATCAAATTGAGGAAACGAATCGGTAAACCCTCCTGGAAGATATTATCGTGCAGCCGTTTCAAATTATTATGCGACAGATCTAAAACGCGCAATTTCTTCAAATTAGTCAGCGATCTCTCCTCGATACTCTCCAGATGATTATGCGACAAATACAACTCTTCTAATTCGTGTAATTCGGCGAAAGTCCTCACCGTAATCAGTTTGAGCTGGTTTATACTCAAATCTAAGTATTTCAAGGCCTGCATCGGTTCGAACGCTCGGTCCTCGATGAAAGAGATGCTGTTATTCTTCAAATACACTCTTTGTATTAACAATAGATCGCTGAATAAAGCCCTATCGAGTCGTTTGAGTCTATTGTGTCCGAGCCACATGATTTGCACGCTGCTTTGACCCCGCAATGAATCGTTGTGTAACGTTGTAATGCTGTTTGAATCTAATTGAATCGAGACCAGAGATGGTGATTCGTGCATGAACACGTCTCCCAATTCGGCGATGATATTCCCCTGCAGATTAATATGCTGCAAGCTCTGTAACGTCCTGAAAGAACCTGTATCGATAGACGAGATCCAATTATTCTGCAAGTGGAGCTCTAGGAGGGATGGCAGCGGTTCGAACACTCCCCTATAAATATTCTCTAATCTATTATTGTGTAAACGGATCTCCCTCAAGCTGGAGGATTTGTCAAAAGTGCCCGGTTCCAAATCGGCGATCCAATTACTATCTAAGCTTAAAGAAGTTAAATTATGATTTTGCAAGAATAACTCTCGTGGAATGTTCGGGATGAAATTAGAGCTTAAATGCAATTGGGCTAAATTATATAAGGTCGATAACGAATTCACGTCGATTCTTCGAATCGCGTTCTGTTGCAGGTAAATCACCGATAAATTCGACGAATCGGTAAAAGCATCACCTGGCAGTTCTAGAATGTTATTCTCCGATAAGAACAACTCCTTTAATTCCGGTAAATAGGCGAAAACCCCGTTTATGTAGTGGACGTGGTTGTGGCTCAAATCGATCGATTTCAACTTCTTGTTGGCGCGGAAAATTTTCGAATCTAAATACACGATTTTGTTGTGGCTCACATCTAACGACTCCAAATCCTTCAATGATGCGAACGCGTTAGGATGGACGCTATCGATTGCGTTATAATACAACGATAAAGTTTTAATGGCCGGTGTCGGTTTGAAACATTCCTCGTTGAGGTTTTCAAAATTATTCGAACTCAAATCTAAGAATAATAGCGATTCTAATCGGGAATAATTATCATCTGGGATGTTATTGATCTCATTCCACGATAATCTCAACAATTTAAGCCGCTCCAACCTTCTCAGAGCCGTCATCGGAAAATACTGCAGCTTATTCTCCGACAAATCTAACTCGGCTAAAGTATCCTCCAAGCCGGCGAAAGCGTATTCGGACGTTTTCAACACTTGATTCCCTTTAATGTTGAGCTTCACTAGATGCAACCCGTAGAAACTGTAACTGGGCAGATCGGAAATCTCGTTCGATTCCAAATCCAACGCGATCAATTTGACCAAACCGCTGAACGCCTTCTGCGGAATCTCCTTGAGTTTACCCGAAACTAAACTCAACGATTCCAAATCCGATTTCACCGAGTAGAAACAATCATCGTGGAGCTCCTCCAGATTACTCTGGGATATCTGCAGGTGTTTAATGACGGTGCCTTCCGGGAAAAAATCCGCCGATAATCTCCTGACCGATTTATCCAGGTCGTAAACGCTCAACGATTGTATCGGATTTTGGACGATCTGCAGGACGCTCCTCAGGGAATGCGCGGTCGCCGCTGGACATTCCAAGAAGATGCCGTCTTCGAAATTGTAACACGGGCAGGATGGATTGGCCGCGAAACTGGGACATTGATTCTCTTGAGCTGGTAGATGTTGAGGCAGCTCGGATAAGCATGCCAGTGCCAGTAAAATGGCGGCATGCGCTCGCATCATGCGCCGGCCATTTTAGCTGCCTTCGCGGTCATAGAGGCTCCTGAAATTAGAAGAAAAAAAAATTAAATTAACTTCCATGGAAATAATAAAATAATTTATCGATTTATCGACCAATCAACATTATTTTATGCCCACTTCTATGTATATTAGTACACGGCGTTATATCAATAAATCACTAGTCGATTAGCATTATTTAAACATCGCGTTCCACACACGGAAGGTATATCGTGATAAAATATAACGCGAATTATACGAGTGAGATGGTTTTATTGAAGGGTTTCACTGCTGCTGCTGGTGCTGCTGCTGGCTTGCGAGAGCCGCTCCACCATAAACCAAGAGATTTTTATTGTGCGAAGCGAATGCCCGATGACCGGACATCATTTTCGCTAATGGCCCTGTATATATGTATATTTATGACCGGCTGCCATGAATGAATTATTACGTACAACATCCATAGAACGAACTGTGTAGCGTTCCCCCGGATACGCGTCCGAACCGGTCCAGAAAAATACCATAAATACGGGCGCGATGTGAAGGGGATAAACGGGATACGACACAGTTTGGCGCGGCAAATTCCAAATCTATCTACTACTTGCAGCAATGTTTTCGGCGAAACGATTCCCGAGCAGATCGTGCCGAGATGGAGATATTTCACTCGATTTTTTTGCATTATTTATAAGAGCGAATGTTCAGTGAAACAAGAGAGTTGAATCATAAATCGAATCATATAGCTAACGTTTGTAAGAATTTGGAGAGAAATTACTTCTACTCGAATTTGAATTTTCCTTTTACGATAAATGATCCCGAACAAGTTTTATTTCTCGTTCTAGAGACGTACATATTTGCAAGTGTAGCTCGATAAACGAAGAATCTCTGTAATAGGTATGTCAATATGACAGCTGTCAAAGTCGAGAGAAAATGAAAAGATACGCATGACAGAGCTTGCTTAGTGATCTGTCGTTTGTGAGTATCCTGGATTCAGATAGATATAAAAACTTTTTGTAAAGATCTGCTATGAACTCTAGATTAAATTCTCCTTCGTCAGTACTCAGATATTGTTATAATTGAATATTGTTATAAATATAATATCAACGATGTTCGGATTCAGATGTTACCATAAAAATGTCCAGCACTATACTACATTTGTTAATACTTTTCGTAAATTTTGAACACCAACGATTTTGCGGAATTAAAATGAGACCAAATTACATTATTACAAATATTAATTTGAAACAGATACAACATTCTAATGATACAAAATTTGTATATCAACTCTAGATTTGGCAGTTCGTTAATAAGAGGATTTAATTTCCCAAATTGTACCTTCTGGTGAAATTTTGCATGTAGAATCCATTTCTACAAATTGAATTTTGATTGAAAAATAATAATAATTTGTAATTTTGTTTATTTACACATGACGTTCTCCATCAACCAAATGACACCGTTTATCAAACTGTCAGTTGTGGAAATTTCCTTTGTTTACGAGGGTTGTTTTAAAAGTATTTCAGCAGATGTCAGATTTTGAGGCACTTATTCGAGTCTAATTACTCCATTTTATTCTTTGTTTGTTATACATATATCTCTTTTGGTAAATTTAATCGTCATTTGACTTCGTACATGCACATGTAGTATTACAAAAGACTACACGCTACATCGAAGCTATTCTCAACGTAGGTACTGGAATTTAGTTATACAAACTACCATTTAACGTATTTAAACAATTAGGCGATGCCTCGTACCGGGAATAATCCTCGAGCACTTCCGTATCGTCTTTAACCTAATATATAAGTCCCTTTTACTTGCTCTAAACCGTTACGGACTTTGAATTAGTCGCAAGATTTAGAAAGGAGGATTGTTCGAAGAGGAAAACGCGTACGATAAAACAATACTATTCCCTATACAACGCACGTTTCAAATGACGAAGCAAATAGCTTGATAAAAGCGTTAATAAAAGGCAGCGAGAAAATGTTTGTTGCGAGAGTGTGGAAAGTCCTTATTAGCTGGGTGGAAGTTGGAGGGGAACATCTTGTTCGAAGAAGGTTCATTTTCGACTCCATTTACGAGAGTTTTAAACGTTTATGACTGCGGATGAATCCGCTATAAGATTATCTCCGTCTTGATGTTTACTATTTAATATCCTCACCGTTTAAGTATGCTACGATCAATTTTATACATCGTATATTGTTGAAAAGTTTGTTTTTCTTTTCGTTAGTTCGAATAAAAATATCCTCTCAAAAAAAAAAAAACTGAGTCCTATTAAAAGCTGGAGAAAAACGAAACGTTCGTACACAATATAACCTATACGAGAGCGTTTCGAATGAGGGGAAGAACCCAACTTTATATGTTGGGTAAACGAAGATTTAACGATAGCTTGCCTTTCTTCTTCGGTAAAATGTTTTCCCGCTGAGTTTTTTGATGGTCCTAACAGATGGAAAGTCGTCCTGTGAAAGAGGTGGCTACTTGAAACGAGAACGACTAAGTTGTATTTTCCCTCTCTTTCACTCTCTCTATACCTCCCTTCCTGTCAGATACGTTGCGAATACGAAATGCTCACGTTAAGCCGCTGAAGAAATAAATTCTGCGTTCGGTTCCCCATTTTCTGTTGATAATATAAATATAAGTGTGTGAAGACCAAGTGCGCGGTTTCATTGCTGTAAATTCGATTTCAACCGATACATTGGTGGTCAACATCATGACGGGGAAAAACTCGGCTCTACTGGGAGAATATTTTCGCGGATGTAGTATCATGGTGGGGTGTTGAAAATTCGTATCTACCCGCGATAATAACAAAACAAATCCCAACAGTACACACACCACGGTGTCGTAATGCATTTGTTGTTTTGTATTGGCCGCGGGATACGCGAATACACGTAGTACGCGACGGTAGTAATTATTTGCGATGGATTGTGATTATACGGTTCGTTTCATCGTTGTTTTGTGTGCTCATTTCGCGTTCGGAGCAGCTAATATTGCGGCGATAGAGTATTTTTGTGACGACTGTAAAATATATTGAGTGTTTTCCCTAAAGTCAAACGGGAAATTTATGAGTATTTCAGTTAAATCGAGCTAATTATAAAAAAGAAAAACAGATTAAATTTCATCAGAGTGTGTTTATCAAACTGTCGTACGGAGACTTTCCAACAAAACGACACGGTTGGCGTAAAAAGGAGGAGGAGGACGAAAAAAAACGATATGTATGCATAGCAAACGATCCCCTGATCAACATCTGTATCCAATCCCATATATTTTATCTTCGCTTTCGAGCCCCTTCCCCCACGCGAAACGGAGCCCTTGGGTTCCTCGTCTTTTTTTTAATAAATCGCAATTTTATGCAGGAACAACATAGTGGGACGAGTTACTACTACGACGATCTTTTATTACCCGGGCTCCACACAGTTCCATTTTTTCCCTTCTTCCTTCGAAAAGAACATTCTTAAACTCCGGCGTAAAGGAGAGGAACGAGACTCAATAACTACGCGTTATGGTCGGGCTGTTCGGAGAGAGGTTATCGACTATAATTCAACATTTTGTTTTCGTGCGAAAATCTTGTGTCCTATCGTATGTTGGGCGATACGTTCTTCGATTTTGGCGCCCGCTTTTTCTCCCTTTTCTCGATCTATATTCTACTATATTCGGCGATACGAGGGCAAATTATTATGTTGCAAAGATTAAATGTAGCAACGATTAAATCTAATCAATATGTAATGTAACTAGTGCAACCGCTTAACATTAATAAAGAGGTCGTAATATCTGCAAAACGACTACATACATAGTTAGCGGTGGAACAAGACAAGCTGTAGGTATACAGTACGAGGTTTGCCCGGTTTAGAATTGCTGCACCACCAAGGGCGTCAAACTCAACTCGGCTGTTGTGGAAACAACGCAAACCTGAGTTAAGTTCGTAGCGGTTCGCGTACACGGGTGGAAATGAGTATTGTATGACCTATGTGTGTGCTACAACACTCGTGGTTTTATCTCTTATGAGGTAATTACGCAAAGTTCCGAGTACTCCTTAATCTACATAGTATGCAGGTAATTTTAATCTAGTATTATAGGGAAATAATTTTGATCCTATTACGAACTAACAACTCGCAATTTTATAATAAATTGCAGATAAAAACTTTCAACATCTGTTTTGATTTCATCGCGTTACAATAATAGTAAAACAGGTTTTCGACAAAAACCACCTCGACGGCGGCAATCGGGAATGGATGGAAATTTTATGCACCCCCTTACATTGACCGTTAGATAGGTTAAATGAGAAGGGCCGCGACCCTTAGCTCGTTAATTACGGTTCGCCCTCTTTCCGCGTATCAAGCGTTCAGTCGTCCCGGGATAGCGTTATGTATTGACAGGCCAGAACTTGGGGATGCTTTTGCCATACACGTACATATGTGTGTACCTACTCATACATATACATATACCTATACCTATATGTACATATGTAATAAGTGGATGTGCTCTTATCAGTGCGGCCAAAATTAATTGAGCTGCGATAGGGTAGGTATCATATGTAGGTATATAAATGATTTTTTTACGGGACAACAGCGAGAAGACTTCAGACCATAACTGCACACATCAACATAATCTAAGGATATCAATGTTTATTTTATTTGCTTGATTTTACTTCCGTAAATATTGTCTTTTGTTGCTTAGTTTGGTTGCTAGGTAACTTATAAACAACTATCTGTCAAAAGTATCCATTAAACAAGTACAGTTAATGATAAATCTTAAAATGTTTGGAATTTTAACTTTAGTGTGTTACTTCTCCCACCATTTCTGCGTTGTTTCACAAAAATTAGTACCCATTGATAAGTGTAAACATAAATTGCGTTAAAAGTAAACATGAATGAACAAAATAGACGTCGTCATTTCCATCCTGACGAAATGAATAAGGCAGTTGGAATGCTGGAAGTTGGAGTAATACAAGTTGACGTAGTGGAGCGGCTAGGTACAACACAGAGCGTAATTAGCCGACTATGGGGACGTTACAGAGATACAGGTAATCCCAGGGAACGACATCTTGGAAGAAGACGCGCCACCACTGCTATTCAGGACCGGTACATCACTCTTCAGGCTCGCCGACAGAGTTCACTAACTGCTACTGAGTTAAAATCGCGTCTCCAGGCAGTGCATAACGTGACAGTCCACAGCCAAACCATCAGGCGTCGTTTAAGAGAAGTCAATCTTCACTCCAGACGCCTCCTTAGGGTTCCACCATTAACCAGGGGAAATCGAGGACATCGAGTAAACTGGGCCCGAGAACACTTAAACTGGACTCGAGAACAATGGTCAACTATACTTTTTTCTGACGAGTCGCGATTCGGATTAAGACCAGATACTCGCAGATTAAGAGTCTGGCGTCAGCCTTGTAATGCAGCAAGGCTACAGCATGCCCAAGAAGTGCACAGCTACCGAGGTGGTACGATAATGATATGGGCGGGAATTATGCTGGGTAGGAAAACTGATCTCATTTTTCTAGATCAATTCTTAAATGCTGAGCAATATATCCAGAATATTCTTGAACCTGTTGTTCAGCAATTTGCAGAAGCGTTGGGCCAAAATTTAACCCTTATGCATGACAATCCACGACTACATGTGGCAAGAGTTGTTACCGATTGGCTCAATGAAGCAAGAATTGAGGTTTTGCCATGCCCAGTTCAATCCCCAGACCTCAATCCCATTGAGCATGCATGGGATATGCTTCAGAGAAGATGCTTCCCACATATGGACGCTATACAAAATCGACGGCAACTGCAAGAACTTCTTTCACTACGGTGGAATCTTCTTCCTCATCTTCTTGGACAATCTTATTCTGTCTATGCCAAGAAGATGTAGGGCGGTTTTAAACTCCAGAGGGGGCCCCACTCTTTATTAATTCGTTAATCTTCAATTTTTTTAATTCAATATAAGATTAATTTTGAATTGTTGTTTAGTTCCATTTTGTGGAATTTCTAATTTCTAATTAATAAATTTGTATTAAAATTGTGTTAAATATTAATTTAAGTTAATTTCACTTATAGCTTATTTTACATTTAACTGTCAAGACAAAAATGGGTAAAAAGATGCACTAAATTATTTTTTTTAAGCAAATAAGATATATCCTTAGATTATGTTGATGAGTGTATATTACATATTTTGTTTCGGTTTGTGCAGCTAAACCATATTCAACGTTATTAAAATCAATTTTCATATTCGACGTATAAAATTCATACTTTTATTATTACAGTCGCGGCGAAATCTGTCGCAATCTTTAAAGAAAGCATCTCTCAAATAGCAAAGCAATAAATTCCACACACGCGTGCTCATTGTCCCCCTTTAGAGATGGTAGAAAGCGTGCGCGGTCTCACTATATCAGACGACCGCGCAAATTTCAATCACTCTAAAAGGATTTTCCTCCGCAAAGAGGAAAAATACTGGATGGGCTCGATTGCATTGTACGACAAACTCACTTACTTACTGGAAATCAGTACCTTTTTCTACACGATCGTAATACAAATTTATTGAGTGTCTGAATTTGTTCCGCCGACGAAAGGTGGAAGAAGCTGTAGGTACTCGCATTGTTTTTTTATTTACAGCGTCGTAATAAACTTATTAAAACCTGACGGATAACGCGGCGTTCTCCGTTTGAAAAATTCCAGAAATTTGCACCCTATTTTATCAGGAACGGTCGCCTTTAAAAAGAAGCGTGAAAAATATCCAGCATCAACTGCAAAACAATGATCTTACACATAAATATACCAATTTCTCTCGTGCAACGGCCAAAGCATTTTTCACCCGGAAAAACGGCTTCTCCCAACCAGTACATAAGGAGAAAATTAAGAGAGGTGGCTTGGTAGTGAGCGTTTGGCGAGATCTAAGTGAGCTAGCTAGGATGCTTTGTCTGTGACGTTAGGCGGCTAACAGGCGACAAAATAGATTTCCCTCCCCGTTTCTTTTACTTTCCTTTTTGTCCGGCGGCGATGCAGTCGTCGGTCTTTAAAAGCGTTCCGGACGTCTCGGATAGTTGCACGGAAAAAAGCGTCGAAGATTATTTTTCAAGACGGCTGCCAGCGTTAGCTTTCGACGTTTTCTTTTTCGAAAGTTTTGCGGGAAAAACCGGCGTATCTGATGGTATTAAATTTATTAGCATAGTTTCATGTGCTTGGCTTTATTAATAGTCACAATTTTGAAACATCATCAGGAGAAGTGAATATAATTTTATGCGCAGAAAATTTTACGAAAACGAAGAAAGGTTTTAATATATTCAAAGTATGATTTTGAATTCGACGAATCTCCCTTTGATGATGCCATCCAGACTAGCTTGTATTAACCGTACGAATTAAGCGGTGACAAAGTTTTGCAGATTATTTTCAGTTCTGAATATTTCTGTTTGATCTAGACGCTCGAACAAACTTGGGTAAATTTATTTTAGTTTGGGAAAGCTACGTCTGCTAGTTTAGCATTAAATATTAGTGCTGCTTTCATCATGTTTCCCGTAGAATTTAAATTTTATTTATATACACATATACAGTGCGATTAATTTTAAGTAGTCTGAGTAGATGATACTGATTTTAATATGGTAACATGTGGTGTAATTGGCGAACCTGTTTGTGAATTTTGATATTTATCAGAATCCTAATGAAATTTATACATTGCGAACCATTCTTGATCTGCCAATGTGACAGGGTGACAGACAATTCCTATATAACAGATCGAGAACCAATTTATAATGCTAAAAATATTACATTTTTGTTATAAAAAGAATCAGCATTATATATGTATATATATATATAAGTAAAGGTACAAGAATGATGGTGGTTTGCAATCACTATTATACGACGACACAATCATTGAGGAGTAATAAGTATCTCCATTTACGGTATAAGCACGGTCGTAAAGATCAAACGCAGAACGTGCAAAAGTTGGAAAACAATCCCGGCATGAGTCTTTGTTTTGAAGCATTTACGGAAAGGCGATGTTAGTGCGACTGTTTTCATTTTTCCCGCTGTGTCAATGGTTCCGAAGCGTTCTCCTCCTTTGACGGCAGGAGGATGTTTCCACGTACTTTAACAAAGCGGTTTCGTCGTAGTATTGTTCTTCGAACGTCATAACATAATATTTTCTAAAATCCCGCAATAAAATTCTAAAGTAAAACGAGAACGAAAAAAATAATCACGCTCCAAACAAGTCTCGAGTGGATGTAACTTTTAATTAATGTTAGTTTCGATGGTGTGTAAAGCGACGAACTTGCCATTCCGGTGGCATATTTTTCCGGGTTTCAGATCTTTGGTTTTTCACCTAATGCATCACTGTCAAGTACGGACACGAAGTTACGCGTTGCGACTAGAGTAAGAGACGTCTATTAGTTAGTTCGCGCCACGAAACAGTCTGGATGGGTTTTAAGAGGGATTTGAACTTTCTCCGACCTGCCAGAGGATTAACGTTTCACAAGGGTGTGTGTTACCTGAATTCCAAAGCATAATATTATATACCTTCTACTAAATTGGTGTATAATGATTTGTTAAATGGTTACATACACACACACACACACATACATATGTATGTACCTATATCCTGTTGTGTATAATAAAAACCAACGACGTCTTAAAATAATTGTGTTTTGTTTTAATTACACTCCATTTAATTTCTTAATTTCCTCCTCCGGTTCTGTTATCCTTCCCCATTTCCTAATGTTTGACTACACGGTATAATCCGACGACTTTTTCTTTACAATCTCTCACTGCGGTCGAAATCCGAAGAAATCTTCCCCATCGTTCCCATCCATTACAACTCCCTGCGTATTATGTTGTGTATTTTAATTACATTCTTAATGATCTGGCCGGGCTTCTGTAAAACGAGGCGTTTCTTAAGTGGGCGCGACGGCTGTTAAAACCATAAAATCCGTACCATTTAGGATCAACTTTGCGTAATTACTGTAAGTACTACTACACAGTTGTGCTCCGCGCCAGTTCCTCCAGCTCCTTTTTTTTATTTTTATTTTTTTCTGTATATTTAAGGACGATTAAGTTGGCGTCACACTTCGCAGGCGAAGATATCGTAACTAAGGCGAAATGACCGTGCTGCGGTCTCCTTGTTTACCACGCAATCTTTGAACCGGCATTACGTCACGGAAAATCCACGTAGTCCTGGTTGGTAGTAGGTACGGGGATACACTCCGTCTTGATCTATGGATGCATTTACATATGTCGGGCACGTTCATATGTATTCATGGGTAGCTGCGTTAAACGCGCTTTAAAGCCGACAATTCGCTGATATATAAAGGGCAAAATGGGCGACGATAAAATCGTAATGTACACACTCGTATTCGTTTCAGAATAGGCTGAAAGTCGTTTGTGGATTGTGTAATGCCAGGATAATATAGACGGATGTTTTAACATTGGAGTATGTAGTTTTTTTATTTTATTTTATTTTAAACCAGTGCTTGTAGACTACAACACTGGATTATGGGTATTATTTCAATTGCATTCATTAAATTTATCTGTATTTGACGTTTAAATGTCAAATACGAATAAAATAAACGGAATTTATTGTTGTATGTATTATACATAGCTATCAGTTCCCAATATAAATGCAGAAGGCCATTAAGATAGACAACAGACAAAAAATTCTCCAATCATTAAACTTAAACCCGTACATTTTCCAACAATTCCAAACGTTTTGATATTAATTACGCCCACGGATATGTAACTGGTAAACTCAAATAACAATTATAATTCTCAAACTGGAATAAATTGAAGATTTTCCGGAAACTTTGTTCTGCGTTCATCCGATTCCTTGATTAATGTTGTTCCGCGGGGCACCTACTACTACAGAAACCTCCCCACAATCTCATCTCATGCTTTCCCTAAAATAACATCCATTCGACATTGGGGAGGACGCCCAAGAACCGGCCGGACCAGTTCGAACACCGGAAAACGTTTAATTATCAAAAGTAATTATAAGAATACCGCGCGGGAATACTCGGACAGTTTTAAATCGTCCGACATCAATCTATTGGATTCCATTTGGTTCAAGTTTCCTGTGGCGGCGCGGCTTAAAATGCGAAAATAATATCTCGAATTAAGGTGAATAATTAAGTTTTCATATTCGATTTTATTGCCAACGTTAGGTACTATTTTCGTTTTTATTTTAGAACGACGAAACACGCTCCCGTTTTCTCCCCCCTCCCATCCGCGTAATACAATATCGAACAAAATTTAGAGTTTAACTTTTCAGTTTCCCAACACCTGTTCTCACCCTAGCACATTTTTAATATAAAATCCTAACACGCCCGCCCTACACAGTACGTACACATCCCGGCACACCTATCCCAACAATTCGGCACACGTTATCCCCCATAATTTCTTTAAATATTACGAAGATATCTCCCTCTCACAACCCGGCATAAAAACGACGAGTTCCCCCC
>SMLS01067219.1:0-31972 GCA_004785975.1 Popillia japonica
CGTAAATATTTTGAAGAACTAGGCCTATGAGCTAATGTATAAGATCGCTGTCGAAGTTTCTGCTTCTTTGTTTCGTAAGGTTAAGCACTTTATATCTAAACAGTATTTGCGAGCAGTTCGTAAAAGTTAGTGAAGGGTGTGTGGTGTTGGTTTGTTGGTGTGTTTTAACCCGTTTAAAGGTGAGTGTAATCACAGAGCATTTCTGTTATTCCCGTGAAAGTTAGATTAAGATATTTACGATCGATTTAGAGATTTATTAAATGTAAGAGATTTACTAAGTGGCCTGATTAACTAGAAGCATGCTTTGGTTAGGGGTGTTTATGAAATTGATAGGCTAGTCGTCCTAGC
Source organism: Popillia japonica (assembly GCA_004785975.1). Taxonomy (NCBI): domain Eukaryota; kingdom Metazoa; phylum Arthropoda; class Insecta; order Coleoptera; family Scarabaeidae; genus Popillia; species Popillia japonica. The sequence continues at coordinate 349 of SMLS01067219.1, forward strand.
GGGGTATGAGACGTGGTGGCGGGTCCGCACGGCGAAGTTTACCGCAGGCACTGGGTGACCCGGGGGTTGTAAAAATAAGGGTACGGGGGAATCGCAGGGCGATTCTGCATGCTCTTCTTCGCGACCGCGGGGGGGTCTGCACTCCACGAGCTCTCGAATCACAAGGACATAGCGACGGGAGAACCGAGACCGACAGCATTGCATTTTATTTGTGTAACCTGCTATTTGTTTGATACGTGAATGACCAAAGTGCTCAGGTTGTTTTTCTTTTACAGGTAAATTCCCGGGTAGCTAAATTAAGGGAAAGAGACACTTCGCCGGCGTCGACGCCCACTGCTTTGCCATATTGATGACACTAATTTTGTGTAATAAATGTTCTTAATAAATAAAATATTTTAGCCCACCATTTTGGTTCAATAAATTAAAATTGGGGGTTATATACTTTGTTTCCAAACAGCTAATTTTCATTTAACTTCGACAATATGGCATAAATAAATAGAGTCATGTAGCTTGAACATAATTTGTACAAATTATATATTTTGGATTTGCAACTACTGTATTTTATAGATGCTGTCACATATGTGACAGTTAGTAACCATTGGTAACCATGTGACAGTTAGTAATTATGGAAACAATGACATTATTTATAAAAAAAGATAGTCATTATTATTATTTTGCATATACGTCAAGTAAAAAATAAAATCTACATTCATAAACATAATCTTCGTTCGTTAATCATTATCAATGGTTGCCAAACAACTCAAAATGTATACCTTTATAGCCTTACAGTGGGTGGCGAAAGTACATCTCTAAAAAAGAACCTCAAACAGATGCAGATGCAACACCAAACTCCGTCACATATTGTTTCAATTTTCCACTTAATAAAAGATTTTTATACAACAAATGTGATAAAGTCGGAAATGTTATATAAGTTTGACGTATACTTACTTGTGAAGCATATTTTTCTTCTATAATTGTTAATGTAATAATGCTGATTTATATTTCAAATATGGCGGGAACGACGAAAGCTTGAACTACTTGTATTTTACATTTTGTTACAAGCTTACAAGATACACAACAGAGTGTGACAGAGTAGTATCCATTTTCTAATGGTTTTCCCTTGAATATTATAGAGAATAGTGGAGAATATTCTGTGGTGAGTGTGATTCAATCAAATAGGGACATAAATTGTGATAAAGTTGGAGAAGGTTGTACTAGTTTTATTATTTTATTTTATATGAATACCTCCATACCAATCATTTGAGTGATACTCTCATTAAATTTCAATAATACAGTGTTATTGTGAGATCATTGCTTGGTATATTTCAGGCAATTACTGTATGCCTTGTTTATTTTTCATATTTTTTTTGCTATTTTCATCAAAAATCAATACCTAGAGACGTAGGTATATTTGATTTTTTAGTTTTATATATATGTATTAAAAAAAGCAACATAAGAGTAATGTAGTTTATATTCTAAATTAGGTATGGTTTATATGGGGGCCAATAAAGCTGACCGAAATAGTATGTAAGGGTTTAACCGAAGCAGGAAACAACAGTGGGAACTGAGATATTCATAGTGTAGTGCTCCATACATTGACACTGCAATGGGATCGAAACAAGTTGGAAAAGATTCTATACAAAAAAGAGACAAACAATCAGGACATAATGAAGGAAAACGTAATGGTCAGGACTTTCTAGATGAATTACAGAGAAAATCTTCAGATAGATGCCATGATAGACCACCTCAGAGGTATAACTAATATCTTTCAATTTATGAATTAGTTTTAGGAATGCTTAGGTTTATTGTATTTTTCTAAACGTATTATGCTCAATCGAAAGTAGAATGAGCAAGCTTTATTCAAAGAAATTTTAATTCGTAATATAAAAGTTGGCAACTATTTAATCAGTTTACTTTTAAGTCTTTACATTGCAGCCCTACTACTCCAGTGAATGGTAGCTGTTTAACATAGTATTAGCATTATTAACATTAAATTATCAACGTAAGTAGGATAAAATATGCTTGAAGTATACCTATTGCACATGGAAATCTGAAAACTAGAATTACAATAATTTATTTATTAGTGCTTTATAAGTAGTATTATTTATGTAAAACTTAATACTGCATTATTATTGTTAATGCTTACTATTTTATTAACGTTCTTATTAAAATGGTACTGGGATTTAAAAAATGTGTTAAGGTGTAGAGCTGATACAAAACACAAAACTACTGCCATGATCACGAGCTTCTAATAGTTGCCACTTCAAGAATTGTAATTAATTGATTGAAATTATTATCTTTCATTAAATTAGAATAGAAGTATTTTATATGTAAAAATTTTATGAACCAGTACCCTGGAAAAATATTATTCTTAATGCGTCTAGATTGTATTTATGGTCTTCTGATGGTAGGGTGCTAGTATTGAGTATGGACACAGAAATGATTCTTAGGGTATAAAATTAGCTCGTAGTCAATTTAGTAATGATGAATTCCTATGTGTATGTCGGTGGTACTGGGGTGATGATCACTACGACCAGAAAGATCTATTGTGTCCCCCATTTTCGCTGTGTTTACAGTTGGTCAATTAGTTCGAATCCTTTTAGAAAATTCAGGATGTCGAAAAGACCCAGAATAAGTAGTTCTCCCTCTCCAATTTCGTGCGCTACTAGGTGCAAGGCCCTTGCGTTGCACAGTGCAGAGCAGTTTGATAGTAGATGTATGGATGTTTCATCCTCTTTCCCACAATCACTGCACTCGGCATCCTTTGTTATTCCGAGAGTGCTTAGGTGTCCGTTCAGTTTACAATGGCCTGAAAGGATACCTGTTAATATACAAATATTTGTTTTGCTCAGCTTAATGCATTCTAAGGATCTCTTTTGGTCATATGTTCCCAGAAGAGTTTTAGCTTGCCTTATACCGTGGAGATTCTCCCAGTATTGGGATTTTCTCTGCTCTACTTCACATTTGAGCTTCTACAGTATTACACTGCTACTTATCCCCTACTTGTCCGTTTCTTGGCGAGATTATCTGTTATTTTGTTTCTTTTCTCGGGTGTGTCCCGGAACCTATGATAGAGTTAACTTGTTACTTTTGCCTAGCTCGTTTAGTTTGTCTAGTCACTCCCACACCATTTTCGAGCTTTCGGAATATTTGGTTCTAGGCCCAGTCCCGATTCCAGTTCCCTCTGCCGTTTTGGAGCCATCAGTGTACTATTTGATGGCGTTACTATTGAGTTTCGAAGCGGTGCCTTTGTCTTATTCACTTCTGGTACTAAGCTTTGTGGTAAATCTATTCATAAAACTCAACCTCTTTGGCAGATCGTCTGTAGGTATGTTCCAGGTTTCCTCGACCACAGGAGGCTGAGGCGCACGCCTAGCCAATCCGTCGCCAATCATTCTGCACGTGGTTCTTCTGTGGTCTGTGATCTCCACTAAGATGTGGAGGTTTAATACCATTTCAATTGCTGCTGTCGGACAGGTTCTCATTGCCCCAGTTATGTATACACATGCTAATCTTTGCACTTTGGCGAGGTTAGTCCTCGCACTGGTCAGGTTAGTACTTTTGCTCCAAGCCACTGCTCCATAAGTGATCAAAGTTTATGCTTTTATATTAGTTAATGACATTTATTGAGATAGTTACATATTTAGGAAGTCTATAAGTACATGATTAGCATAAAAGCAACATTTTATTTCACCAATCAACATCAACAAATACATAATAACTGTTCTCAGCAGATTTGGTTTCGAATTCCAGGTTTTTATTGTACTCTTCACTTATCCCAATCTAGGACAACATTGAAGCGTTTGTCGAAGAAGATCTTGGAAAATATTTGTATTACAATCTTAAGAATTTAGCATCTTGACTGAATCGCACGGTTTCATCATGAAGTGTTGGGGGTTTTATACCATCCAGCTTTCTTCTTCTTGTAAGGGCGTGTTGCTTTCGCAGGATTAACACTTAGGTTTTCCTGTCTACACCACTCTTCTGTTGGTTTCAGAGCTCTTTGCATGAGTTCTGAAATAGTGCTTGCATCTTTCTCCGTTATGTATGTACATATATTGCAATATCATCTCCATATTCCAAGATGTAGTATTAATTATTATTATTATAGTATTGTTTAAGATTACAAGCAGTGTCTCGATGACAAAATCCCACAGTTGGAGCGGCAGAACTGCTCCCTGGGGGGCACCGACACCTACATTGTTTCACTCACTAATGATGTTTCCATGGGCCTTCCTTCCAGCATGGCCTTGATCCGCTTACAAATAGTGATTTCCACACCCCGGTTGCTGGCAGCTCTGATCATTGATTTAAATGATGTATTCTTCTATGTCTAGAAATGCTACCAGAGCAATTTCTTGATTGTTGATAGATGCTTCTACTAGTGATAGTGAGGTTGACGTAGGGCATTGTCACATGATTTTCCTGAGTGGTAGACATATTGATTGGTGTGTAGTGGCTTCGTTGGTAGAGAGACTTTCCTAATGTATTCTTCCAGTAGTTTTTCCAAAGCTTTCAGTGTGAATGATGATAGGATTATGAGTTGGTATGCCTTAGCCTCAGCATACGAGGGTTGCCCAGATTTGGGAATAAAGGCAACGTTTGCCCTATTCCATGTTTGCGGTATATAGTAGACCTAGACTGGTTGCTTGTTCTAGTAGTACTGGGAGTATTCCAACTGCAGCAGGCGATTTGTAACGTTTAAAAGAGTGATAGTTGATGACAAGGAAATATAAGCACCTTGTCGTATGTTATTGCCATCTTAGCCAACACTCACTAGCCCTTGTCCGCCCTCTGTAGGCGGTTTTCACATTTTTGCTGCACGTCCGCATTTTTAGGGTTAACTTTTTCCCAAATCTGGAAAGTGCTTTTGCTAGAAGTTTGTGAATTCTTGCTTCTTCAAATACACTTTCTACATCCCCACAGAACTTCCTCATGAATTAGCTATTAGCATTGATTGTTTTCCTATTGTTATAGTTCGATTTTTTTATTCAACATTGATACTTACAACATAGTGGCGGTATTTGTATAATAAACCAGGTGGAGTCTCAGGTCACATATGTATAAGGCAATTGAGTCGTATCCGAAGTACCCCTTATTACATACTACTCTTTTACAAAATATATACATATGCGAATATGTATAATCGCAGTATGTTTAAATTTAAATTCTAAACTAAACTAATTAATTCCTATATATAATTGGTTTTACAATAGTTCAACCATATCTAGTTTTGACAGTTACTTGTGATTGCAGTTCTAGTGGATTACCCTTCGACTCGCTTAATTTAGCGGCTCGATGACAGGTTTTTTATCGACCCCAATTTCTGTCGTTGGATCATTCTCAGGAGCATATGCATGTCGGGAGGGAAGTATAAAGGAGGAATTACATCTGTAAATTCCACCTACATTATCTTTGACTGTGTGTGAACGTGGGCTTTCTGTTTTTGCTTACAATGTCTGCCGGTACCCATATGCTTTCTTTCCTCAACATTACGTTATCTTATTGTCATCCAATCGTTTTGTCAGGTTGTTTTTACAAATGCTTGTTTTCTAAGTCAAGATTACCCGCAACGTCGGTATTTACTTTCCGTATTTTTGATATTGAAGTAATCATCAGCGGAGGAGTCATTCGCTCTAATTATTCATAACGTGTCGGACAATTCATTCTGAAATGGAAGATCAAATGTGCATTTGCCATTTTGTTAGCTTAAGCAATTAAATAATTATTGCAGAAAGTCAAAATCCAAAATATTGGTTATCTTAGTTTATTACGTTTTCTAATACAAATAAAATAAAATGCTAGATCGATATCCAATTTGCTTGCAAGTGAAAAGCCTAGTATGCTAATGTAACTAAAATTATAAATATTTCCACAACTTTATAAACAAAATATGTTATTATCGGCAACTTAGCGCAACACTTTTAAAAATAAACGACTCTATATTTTTAGCAAAATATCTATATAATAATAATAATAATAATAATAATAATATATTTTTATTGAGCACATAGAAATCCCACATTACAACAAAATAGAAAATATAATAAAAAAAAAGAAATTAGAAATATTTGCCCAATCTCATGGCGAGGCTCAGTTAAACATGGATTATGTTAACTGCTTTGGCCTAACCATGTCTTACAAAAAATAATTTGTAAATTGCAACATAAACTGCCTATAACTACCTAACCTAGAAGTCTGCAAGAAATACTGAGAGCAAAAATAATAACAAAAAAAATAAAACCAAGCGACAGCATAGCAAGTGCCTAGACACATTTTCTGAGAATGTTCTGAGAATCAATATGCGCACATCAACCTTCTTTCTGCCTCTTAGGCAGTATAGAACGTAACTTTGCCCTAAAGAGTGAGACAGACGACTCTTTAAGACTAGACGGTAAGTCTTTATATTTTTTATATTGCTGTGAGTCAGGTGGTTCTTACAACTTCACCTGCCTAGCTTATCTCTAACTCAAGTCGATCTTCAGGGAATTACAGTGAGTTCTGCTGATAGATTTAAGTACTATGCCCGTGTTAACCCTAAATAAGGCTCTCTATTAATTTAAATATAATATTTATTATATTGACACACAATAATGACATTTACAATTACAATTACCTTATCCGTATAAAAGTTTATAATATTCTAAAAATGGGCCTAAATAAGATTTTAAATTATATATCGTGCTGGTAAATTTACTAATTTAAATCCTGATAGCCTAAATGTTGTCTATTAATGTAAGAACAGATAATCAGATCTATATAACGCTCAGATCAGAATACCGGATGAGATTTCTACATACTCGGTAAAATTAGCTGTTGGTTGCAAACTCGTCCGTTGTCCGATGAATCCCCTGGTATGGTCTCGTAGTCTCCGATGGTATATAAGGTTTCGTAGCTTTCGTCGCTCTCGTTGCAAAACCTAGCGCAAGTCTCGGTTTCGTTAAAATTTACTTGAGCCCTAATTTATTCTCTGGCTGAGATATAGATAATAAAGATTCTTTTAATGAAAGTATTTCGCTTTCAGACCGTGTTGACAAATTATTATATTACTTTCGTAGAAATTATACGGAGCACAACTTTTTTACGTCTTCACGCGTTTTTTTTTTAAATGGAGTCCCTTGTTATAATTTTCATCCCCGTCCTCATGGTTTCCAACCAAAGCATCCTTTTCGGTTTGATTTGTTGTCAAAATCTGTTCTGTACATTCATTAATAGATGGCGCTAGGTGCTATTTTTAATATTTATGGACTAATATATAATTTAATTTCTTTCACAATTATTTTTAGATCAGAATTTATTTCTTTATTAAATTTAAATTTCATTATGATGGTTCTACCCATGTAGAATCATCTCAATATATAATACATGTAATGTGAGTTTAATTTAATATAGATGTTTACCAAGTAGTCAAGAACTGTTTCTTCAATATCTATTCTTCGTAATGTGTATTTAGCTTTAAAATAATAATTATAAATTTCTTTCAATACTTTAATCACTTTTATCACTGTCAATTGTCTACTGTCTATTGCCTACTGTTCTGTAAATTATAATTATTATTATAAGCGTAAGGAAGTAAACTTCCTTACATATATATAATAAATTATAACTTAATTTAAACAAAAGTCAATAATATAAGGCATATAAGTTACCTGCTAAATAATAAAGTTGATATCTATATAACCGTCAGCGATTTTATATAACGTATTGAAAGTGTCCAATATTTACTTTCCATGAGTGTACATATGGTTGGTGTTCCAATATAATTAATAATGTCGTGGTGCTGGTCCATCGCTCATCCTCGCCGCGAGAACTACTGTCTTGAGTTATTGGGGTTCATCTAAGTTGTCCATTCCAATATTTCCATTAGTTAATATTATTGTTGTTAGTTAATTTATGTTTGATTTTATTTTTAAATAGGTAATATGGCAGTTGTTTTATGTTTTTTTAGTATTGTGCTATGTATTTTTATTTCTTTTGTTAAACTTGTAAGTATCTATTTTGAAAATACTTTTTAGGCGGCTTTCATACCAAAGTTGCATACTAGGTGCGACTTGCTGCCTAGAAGCAGGAAGCACGTCGCATGGTGCGACGTCTAAATTCGCTTTCATACCAAAGTGGCATAGTGTGAGATGCTAGATCAAATTTCTCTCGATATGCAGAGTTTAGTTGATTTCGTGATGTCGTCTGGAGAAGACGATACCTTTCTCTTATTAGCAGCGGTTATGTTAAGGAAAAGGAAAACAAGAAGAAGGTTGTGGGTTCATCCGTACTTGCGAGACAATGCTGATACACATAGTGCGTATATTGTCTCCCAGCAGTTGCAGTAGTTTCTATTGCTGTATGCCTTCAATGTATTATCATACAGGCAGGGGTGTTTCTCAACCGCCACTACAAAACGATACGTTAAATTGTTCATCGTCCGGTAAGCATTTGCTGGACATCGCGTTAATTTATTAAAAACTCCAAACATAAATGAACTCGCACCTATGCACGCACAGATCAGGTCGCAAACTAGCAAAAATATAGAACTTGTCCTATGAAGCACGCTGCACGTCGCACGTCGCAACGTCGCATTTATGCTACGCGACTTTGGTGAGAAGGTATTCATTTAGTAATATACGTTTCAAAACAAGTAGCATATTTTCTGCTTCCAGGCAGCAAGTCGCACGTGGTATGCGACTTTGGTGTGAAAGCCGCCTTAATTTTTTAATTTTCAAGCGTGAAGCCCTTCACGTTGTGTAATCATGAACTTGTATATTTGTGTATAACTTTGTTCTTAGCTGTATTTGTTTGTTTGCTATGTTACTTATATAAGAGGAGTATATTGTTTACGTCTATTAATTGGTTTATGGTTAGTTCGTGTGTTTTCCTATACAGATCTGTTGTAGACTTACGGGGTTGCATATGATATATTACTTTTAATACTTTACTTTGTTGACGTTGTATTTTGGATAGATTTTGGTTTGTGGTGTTTCTCCAGATGTCAATTAAATAGTTCTCTTCTTCCAATTTTTTGTTTTTTAAGTAGATACTTATCTCATATAGGACTTGTTTCGTTTATAGTGAGCAAATTATTAAAACACCAATCTTCCAGACGTTTTGTCATACTTTAGATTGTTTTCAATTATCTTAGTATTATATGCGGAGTATAGTATATATATATCGTCTGCATATGCGTAGATTTGTCCATGGAAAAGGTTTTCTAGTAAGTCATTTACATGAGAGAGTACACATGAGTATCCTTGGGATTCCATATTCAGCGCACAAAGGTTCACTGTATACGTTGTTAGCACTTGTGATTTGTTTTCTGTTGAAGATATATGTTTCATTAAGTGTAATTCTTTTCTCTCAAAACCGTGGTGCGAGATATTTTATTAAGTTGTCTTTCCCTAATTCTTTTTCTATTATCGTTGATTAAATCACACACAAATATTCACTGGATCTCTTGGTGCCAAAGTAGAACTCTAGATCACTATCACCCACAGGACACCAAACACTTGGATAAATGCCAACGCGTTTCGACAGCAATGCTGTCATTATCAAGGCGATGATAATGACAGCATTGCTGTCGAAACGCGTTGGCATTTATCCAAGTGTTTGGTGTCCTGTGGGTGATAGTGATCTAGAGTTCTAAATCACACACCGCGGACATTTTACAGCTTTGTAACTGAAAGTAATTTATTTATTGTTGATAGCATAGAGATTGGCCTATAATTTTCTGGGTTGCTCTTTTCGTGATTTTTGTATATTGGTATTACTATTGTTGTCTTTAGGTACTCTGGATATGTTGTAGGATTTTATTGATTTGTGTGCGTATTATTGGTGCTAGTTCGCTTCTGTTCTGTTTTATTATGGTTTTATATGGGGACACTTACTACATAGATGGCAGCAACTCTCTCGTAGACATCCATACGTGTAATATTTGAATTAATATCAAAACACAACACGTTTGTGTACATATTGCGACAAAAAGAGTTACAACAAATTTGAGAGACAGAGAATACAACAAGTGAAATTTGATCACTAAGCGTTATCATATTTCCGTAGAATAAAAATGTGGCCTATGAAGGGTTAAAACTACTTGTATGTGCTGTGAATCTGGTTGCATACACTCCGCAAACATACCTGACCTAAATATTTGACACTGTTATCCTTAAGATGGACTTGGTCTAGAGTAAATTTAACTGCATTTTGTATGACTTTGTCAATTCCCTGATTTAGAGTTCCATCACCGTCTTTCTTCGTATTCGCTGCTATTATAAGGTCGTCAAGATATATGCCAATATTAAGGTTACCAAATATTTTTTCACTTATTTGCTAAAACTCTTTAGAGCTAACATTGAGACCAAATGGTAATATTTTAAAATTACTTTCCTAAAGGAGTTATGAAAGTACGCAATTTCATGTTTTCCTCTGCCAGCAGAATATGATAAAATCCTTCTGTTAGATCTAACGCGGTGTAAATTGACTGAAGTTTGAGTTTTAAGGTATGTTCCTTAACGCCGAGTATTGGGTATTGATCACCATATATATTGTTGTAAAAGTGTACTTATGTGTAGTTTATAGTTCTGGGAGTAGCTACACATGTTGCCCATACCTTTTGGCTAGGATATATCTTGACATTTCATAGATATTAATACAGATTAGTTATAAGTAGAGCAATAACTTACAAAATTTGGTCAATTTTCACATTAAACTTAGACTATTGTCTTTCTGTGCTAAACATCTTAACATATGCTTTATTGAAAATTGTAAAATACTATTACTATGATTAACAAAGTCTAATTTAAGTTGCAGTAATATATTTCCTAAAATTTACAATCATTTCCGTGTTGGTTTCAGGTAATATCTTTTGTAAACATCATATCTTTATATGCGCTACAATTACAATTGCAAGTACTTTGTATTGACTGATTTGGTTATTACACCCATAATATGCTGCCGTTTGGTATTATTCTTGAAAATTCTTAATTCATAGTAAAATAGAACTTAAGTTTGTGTTCCATGCCATCCAATACCAAATTTATCTCGCTGTGCAGATTTGAAAATACACGCAGTAGATCTCCAAGACGAATTAGATGGTCTCCGCCAAGACGAAGAAGCAGATCTCCAAGATCTCACAGATCACCGAGAAGAATGAGTAGATCTCCAATCAGAAACAATAGACCGTTAAGGAGGATTAGCAGATCTCCGGGGGGATTCAGTCGATCATCAGGGAGAAGATTTAGCAGGTCCCCAAGAAGAGGTAGCAGATCACCTAGAAGAATCGGTATTTCGCCAGAGCTGTCGTTTTCGTTAACAAACCGTAGTCTATCACCATTTCGCAGAAGATCTTCAAGGTCACCATTGGATGATAGAAGAAGACATAATGTAAGTGAAGTATATTTGCGCAGCAGAAGTCCTTCTGTGGAAATCTTAAACGATAGTCGTAAAAATATTATGACTATGAAAGCAAATGTGGTTGAAACAGGCTTGGCACCACTTGGAACGGAAACAAATTCTGATTTGATGACAAAGTGTCAGACTAAATCATCATCAAACGAAAGTTCCAAGACACTTGAAATTAATAAAGAAAGAAAAACTAACGAAAGTAGGAAGAATAAGGGAAATAGAAGTCCTACAAGGAGTTCTACAAATGTTAAGTATTCCCCTCCTAGGAAAGTGATTTCACCAGAACCTAAAAAATATCGTAATGTTCTTGAAGAAATTGAAGACACCTTTGCAAGTAAAGAGGTACCTTTGCAAAAAATAGATGTAGTTGACACTTCTCTAGGATCCGTGGAGCAAGAGTCCACAAATGTCAGGGAGAAAAATGTACAAGTTACTAATGATCAAGCTAGTTCATTGCGACCAAATCCTGTAAATATAGCTACTACGCTACAGCATACTACTCAAGTAGTTTCAAGAATTCCCGCGTTACCTGTAACACAACGTGAGTCATCTGTTGGAGCCGTTTTGCAAAATAAGGATGATACCATAATGACACCAAAAGTAATTTAAAATTGATTTCTTTATAGTAGTTATTATATGTGTTTGCTTGCAGTTACTTGGAGATGCGAAGAAATCTACTGGTGATAATGCACAGCTTAATCTCAATTTAACAGGTTCGACATATAATATATTTAGTAGTTTTAATTATATTTTCATACACAATTGTGTAATTTCTAGGAGAAAATTATTATCAATATAAATGTCCTATTTGATGCATATATTCGCACTTTTCCCTAATGAAATATAGAATTGTGTTTGATAATTGCCTATCAACAGCCAAGTTTAAAATGAACACTTTTAAGTCTTCGGTAGTGTAGAACTACTCTGACAGTTTGTACTAATAGAAATACATATGTTACTTTATCATACTGCTGATAATCCAATTTAATAATAATAATTTAACCATCGCCTTAAAAATAATATTGCCGCATTATCGCATAAACTATGAAATAGAAGATATAAAATAAGCTGTGCAAATATTGAATTTTTGTGATTTCAAAACATTTAACTAATTAAGTGATGATCGTTAGTAGTAACACTTTATTTAAGAAAAAGAAAGTAATTATTCTATTAACAAAACATTTTATACATGTATCGTTACCTGTATTAGTATTGCGTACTGAAAAGTGTTGACGCGACTTTTGAAACGCCTATATTCTATATCCAGCACTAAAATACGTAGCATAATGTACATACTACTAAAATAAGTGACTAATTTTAGTTATTCACTCGTGTCACGGAGAAAAAAAAGTTACTTATGGATAGTGTTAATCAAAATTACTAGTAACATTATGATTCTTAGTATTACGCAAGTACATCAGTATACTGGTGCGTCAATAGGTAGTTACTTTACATCAATTATTTTTAAATTATTCGAAAAGCAAACTGCTTCTCGTCTTGTTATATGTAGCAGGAAAAAATGCGCATGAATTCCTGATTAACCTGAACTGCGGCAGATTTATTCGAAAATGTCTAATAAATGTGTTAGACATTTTAGAGTTGTGCACTGAGGTAATCGCCTTTCTTATTTAATATATGTCATTTCTTTGTGTGACGTCTTGTTTTTAGGTGTATCCCTTCTAATTAAATTTCGAAACTTACGTGGGCATAAAATTTGCATGTTTCACCAGACTTTACCATGATATTCAGATATCAAACAAGAGTTCTACGAACTGTATCATGTTGTCAGATCCACAACAACTTGTATAGTGAGATTGCTACTGCATTTAAAGCTGCACTTTAAATTTAGGTAATTTAAAGCTTCATTGATTTGGATAGTTTCATTCCAGTGAGATCTCGTTTTTTAATGTTTGAATCACAGAAATATAAACAGATTTTTTTTTTAAGTATAAATGCATACATTTTAATAGCATTCTATCCATATTTCAACATTAACATCATCCTCGATTCTTTAACTTGTGCAGGCGAGTAATTCTTATTCTGAATAGAACGGTCGAAATTATTTAGGTTGCTCATTTGCTCAACAATGCTTGACCTTTCTTGTAAGGTCAAAGAAATGAGCTGTTGCGAACCTTCACCTAACAACATATTTTAATTCAAGAAAAATATCTATTAAAGTTTTTGAATTTATGTAGGCGTTGATTATTACCTGTAAAAGAAATAGGTAAATCGTTCTACTTGCACCGGGTAGCCAGCTAAGAATGCAAAGTCCACGATATTTCAAGCTACAAATTAGATATTGATATACCGTTTTCACTAACCTATTTAGGTATCATTTCACTACATTTTTATGGAAAAAGTCATATTATTGCATTTAATTTTGAAGAATTCGCAATTTTCTGTTATATCAAAAAGCGCACTCTAGCGGCATCACTAAGAATTAGACATATCATAGGTGTGTATTTGATAAATGCTTTTTTCCAACGGGACTAAGTCCGTTAAAATCCGTTCAGGCATTTATAAGTTACAGCTGTTTATTTAAAAAAAAAGACGTGGTGGGGAATAATTTTTCCACCACTCTATTTTAATAGATATGTATGTCAAAGCAAAACTTATTCGAGTAAAGCTGAGCTTTAGGAGGCACTTATTTTTTGGTAACGTTTACTGAGTGGATTTCAGTGAAAAATCACTTTAAAGGTTTAAGATGTCGGTTCCGCCCCCTGGCAACCATCTTGGAAATCTGACAATATTTTCCACGGTCTGACTACTTTAGTAATACATTTTTTTCCCGCAAGCCTCTCGGCCGTATAGTTTCCGAGATTCAGTACTTTGCATTCTTAACTGACCACCCGGTACACATGTGTGGATTTTTGAGTAGCATTAAAGTTACGGGAAGTATTGTTAACCCATACGTTTTCACTCCCAGCGATTATTGACTGTAATAACTTACAACTTAGTCAGGCTGAAGATGTTGCGCAGTGCTTAATGGAGTGGCTGACAATTAATACAGGGTGACCCAGAGTAAATTTCAGTTTTGAAAGGATAAAACCTAAATGAAGTAAACAGATCGATAATTCTATTTATAAATTAAGAAAGGCCACAACTGCGGATTTTATTATTTAAATAAAATGTGTTTCATCTGGGTCATAGCACTCCTGCAATCTGGTACATACTCAGATTTTTGAATACTCGTCGACACATCTCGGGTGGAATGTTATTAATGGAATCCCGTATGTGGTCCTTTAACTGCTCCGTATTGGCCAGCAGATTGGTGTAGACGACACTCCTTCAATATCCGCACAAAAGAAATCTAGTGGCGTGAAGTCTGTGGATGTTAGAGGGTAGGGTATATGACCAGATCTCGAAATGACATATAGTGTTGAAATCAATTCACGTATAGTGTCGTGTGTGCCGTTGCACCATCCTGTTGAAATCAGGTCCAGTTTGGATTGTACCCAGGGAAGTTCTGAATAGCCCGGAATAAAAAAAATGTACCATTGTCGTATGAAGGTTACTGTAGTGGCGCGCCCGCAGGCATCCTCAAAAAGTAAGGCCCGATTATTCTTCGTGATGATATGGCGCACCAAACCGTTACCTTCTTGGAAAGTAATTGATTTTGGTGCTTCTGTTTAGGATTGTCTGAGGCCCAATACCGACAGTTGCGATTGTTCACGTACCCTTGCACATGAAAGTGAGCCTCGGCAGTAAATAAAATGTTTTCCAAACCCCCTCATTCCAAAATATTCGTCATTATCTCATAATATTTTTTTCGCATTTCATAGTCTGTTTGCTCAAAAAATTCGTCGCACACTTGAGCGTGAGATGTTGAATGCTTGGGCATGTTTACCTACCAAGCGCTTCGGCTGTCGCGTCACAGCCAGTCGCACTATGTAACCATTTGATGGACTTCTGCTGACCCGGGTGCTTGTGATTTATCACTGAACCCGTTTTGCGAAATCGTTTAACCCACGACTTTACTAGGTTTTCGGTCGGTGCATCTCGATACACATTCGTTCTCCTTCACTATACCTCATTTTGTGTTTACAGTTAGAGTTCAAGTGTTTAAAATAAGTTTTTTTTAGCTACGGTGAATCATTTTTACATATTATAGAACACGCGTATATCTCCGTATTTTTATATAGGGTGCCCCGGTAATAAAAAGACGGAGTAGTAAATATGTAATGTCGGAACAGGATCACACAAATATACCGCAATAAGGAAGAAATGAAAAATTTATAAAATTATGAAGTTTTGCACGAAATTTTTATATTAGAAAATTATTTTACGGACCTGACTGAATGTATGTTTATATTCATCGACACGTTAAAGAATTAAACAATTTGTAAAAGTATGTATGTATATATGTATACTTGAGTTCAAAATATAGTGCGGTGTCATTAGTAAAACTATTAGGAATTCATTGTGCTAATCCCTTCATAATCCGGGGACTGTAAACATGGATTTTAAGAACCTGAAAACTATCTGGGTCGGCTTAAGGATATTAAGAAAATAAAGTAATTAATATTAATGTATAACGTTACTATTCAATTTTTATAATACTGTCCTGTAGCTTGTTTTTCGTATCGCTTACTTTTATTGCATACCACCTGCCGTACTGGGGTAATTATGGGAGCTTACAGTTTGCACTATAGTTTGAACCGGACTATAAGTGCGTATTCATAAACCAATAGCCAAACTATTGATAAGGCGCTTCGCCAACTGAAGTATCTCAAGTAATATGAATAACGCACCTAGTTGATCGATTGCTTTCTACAAAGCTGGCTAACTTTTTCAGTCGGAGTGAAGTAGAACAACTGCATGGTGTTGTTTTTCCATACAATAAGTTAGAATAGAGGTATTGCCCTCAAAATTTGTAGTTTATAATAGCTGATTCTAATATTTGTGGCCTTTATTACAGTAAATATCAAACTATTTACTTATTTTTTATGTGGCGTTGGTAAAAATTAGACTAGAAGTTTTCTTGTAATTTTAACAGCTGCTAAGAAAAATCAATTAATGATTTGATCTTTATTATGGAGTATTGTTAGTATGTAGTTCCTTTTTAGCAACCTCGTACAGAGACGTGCATTTTTCTTTTCATAGAAGTAGAATGGTAGTCCTGAAAAGGACCGATTGTTGAGGTGAAGCAGGTGAAAGTTTACAGCAAAAGTTCGATGTGCCCTCCTTGTGAACGAAGACAGGCGTCTATGCATCGGTGAAGATTATCATGTAATCATTGGAAGGTTTCTGATTCTTCACGTATCCATCTTGTCGCTGTAAAAATACGTTGGCGATCTTCGGTGTCAATTTCGTTTCCATCATACACCATTGTTTTGATATAACCCCATAGAAAAACTTTAATGGATTTAAATCCGGACTATGTGCTGGCCATGGTCTATGTCCTCTACGTCCAATCCATCAAGGATATGAAACGTCGAGGAAATTCCGCGCCGCTAAGGAAATATGTGGGGGCGCTCCATCGTGCATGAACGAAAGAACTCCTCAGTTGTAATGGCACATCGTCGAGATATTCCGGTAATGCATTTAGTAAAAAATCTAAATATCTCGCTCCATTCTGTCGAGAGGGAAGTACGTGCGGCCCGAGTAGACTATCATCGGCAATTCCTGCCCAAAAATTTACCGAAAACCGGTGTTGAAAACGACTCTGTTGTGTAACGTGGGGGTTTGCATCACTCCAATGATGAGTATTATGGAAATTTAAGACACCGTTCCGGGTAGAGCAGCATTCATCCGTGAATAGTATGCTGGTACAAAAATTCACATGTGTCTCTTGCTTATAGCGGAACCAGCTGCAGAATCCAACACGTGCGGGACAATTCTGTGGCGTTAGAGCTTGCACCCGTTGTGGGTGGTATGAATGCAGCAAGTTCTCGTAGAGGATTCGATAAACCGTTGAACGGTACATTCCAACTTGCATTGCTGCGATTCCGGTGCTAACACCTGGATTCACATCTACCATTTCCAGGAGTTGCTCTTCCGCACGTAAAACTCTTCGTGTTCGTTTACCACCTTCTAATGTGCCTCTTTCGCATAACCTAGACACCGTGTCCCTTATCACCTGATACGATGGTCGTCTACGATTAGGAAAACGTTCAGCGTAGTTTCTACCTACCGCCCTTCCATTTCCTTTCACCATACAGATACGTCATGTCCTATAGCTCTTGCGTCGTAAACCCATGCCACTAACTCTTCGTCAACGAATAAAAGATCCAACGGCGTAAGGCCAATTGAATTCTTTATTTATTTTTTCTGCAGTTCGCGTACGAATGAAGACTTCATATGTTTGACTTGTTTTTTTTAGCATTCCAACTCGCCATTGTTGCAACTCCCTCTTTTTATTGTTGGGATACCCTGTATACTAAAAGCTGGCTTGTCATATTTACCCCGGCATTTTTTTTAATCACTAAATCTGTTTTGTTGAGCTTTCGATATAGTGGTGTAAGGCGAAGTATTTCCAGAAAAGTATAGTCAGTAGCCTTCTGTCTGAATTATTTACGTACATACATATATGTATGTATCAGTATGTTACACTGTTACTTTGATACTTACTGGTGATGGCCGGTATTTGTTCTGTACGTTTTGTAAGTTTTCTGTAAAGTATATCTTGTAATATTATGAAATCCCAAATTTTTTACAAGATTGACGAGTTTGTGATCAAGTAACTGAAAATGGTGATCATTTTAGGAGTATTAGTTGCCGTGGTACAGTGTCTGAAATGATTTTCGTGTTTTTAAAAACTATTGAATACATCGGTGGAAATAATTGACTAGCACACCCTGTACAATCTGAACGCGTGAAGATACATCCATAAAATTTGCGGAGCATCAAGGTTTCTTATAATGAGGGTTTCCGGGTGTTGACCGTGTCATGATTAGTAAAATATATACAGTACAAAATAAAAATAAAATGCACAAGATATACAATAACTCGACGTTTCGCCACTAAAGTGGCGAAACGTTATTTTTATTTTTATTTTGTACTGTATATATTTTACTAATCATGACACGGTCAACACCCGGAAACCCTCATTATAGAGACTCGGGCCGTGGAAGCCTTCGATATCATTTATCAAGGTTTCTTATAGACGAGTCTATGCAGCGAGTTTCGACTTTTACTATCGCTGCATTTTTTACTGACCTGCTCCGATAGGCGGAAAAAGCCGTTGCGATCGAGACCGCACGGGATGGGAGAAACCGGTCGCTCTTGGTGCGGTGTGAAAGTATGTAGTTGTATTCGCTGCATAATAGAGGGTTGATTGCGCTATTTACTCGAGTTGGAGCGAGGAATGTTTGTGGGAATGCGCATGGCGGTTATATCCTTCCGTGAGATTGCGCGCCGTTTCGAGTGGTCGTTGTCGGCTGTGCAACTGGAAAGTTCGCGGGGGATACACCCACTATTGATGCATCCCGTCCCAGCAGAATTACGGCGTTCTCCGCATGAGGGTAAGTTATGCTGGTTTAGTACTACTGATATACCAAATTTTATTGCGCTAGAACCACGCGGCAGATTATATAGGGTGTGGTCGTCAATTATTTTTAGCAGTGTATTATCCACTTTTAGCGTTTGATTTATTGCTAACTCCTAGGTGTGTGCTATAGTTCACGTTCTGAGTCGATTTTATAAGACAGCAACAATATTATTAACATTTTTGCATACCAAGGCAATAGCCTTGCTTTATGTTTGCGTAATATTAACAGTATGTTCAATTACATATGTATGTACATGTTTTATTCCTGATGATATGTATGTGTAAGTACTAGTACTACACATGCTATTGTTTCTTGTCGTCCTGAAATTGGTCGTTGTTATTACATTAGTGAATATTTTAGCGTATTCTTCTATTCGTTTTACTTCAAAAGAAGATTGTCATTTTAAAGTGGCACTTTTAATAAATGAATAGAATTAATGAATTAATCAAGACAGACTTTGTATTACTGTAGCTTTTAATTGTTTGCTTTTTTTTTAATAATGTCATGTTATTAAATAATTTAATTATATTTTTTCTTACATGTAGATAACCGGAAGACTATACAGAATAAAATAAGTGGTGAGTATTGAGATATTTATAATTTTTGCGATATTTAAGATAGGCTTGTGCAAAAGTACTTGTTTTTCTTTTTATGATTATAACGTTTGTGTCTTAACTCTTACGTTCTGAAACTTCTGTTTTGTTTTAAACATTAAACTCTGTATTGTACAATAGCTGGAATGTCATCTCACTGTCTCTACTCTCGTCAGACACAGAGACAAGGAACTGTCTGCTTAAATGAATCAATCTCACACTATAACATAGAAGTTGTTGGTAAGATATAGAATGAACTTAAGTCAGAGTTTACAAATTGTTCCAAGAATTATGTCAAGTAAGAGTTTGCAAAATGTTTTTCATTTATTTTTAAAATAAATGATAGTCATACTCTGTGTTACTTCTTATCAGGCTGCACTTTCTAGTTAGATGGCGTTCCAGTTATACGTAAAGCATATATAGCTCAATCGTTTTATATTATATGTATACGTATATGTCAATTCCGTACATTTTATTTCATTCTTATATTTCTATTATTTATTTTAGTATTACAAATCGAGTGTGTGACATGTATTTCACGATTTAAATGATTATGTTTTTATAGATAGCATCTAATTATAAAATTCTGTAAGCGCGTAAGAAGCCGTTTCTCAGATAAACTCAGGCAAGTAATCAATTAAGGCGTTACACCATGGCACGATAACCTCACGTAGGCGGATGAAGGAGCAAAATTACGGACGTACAGTCTATATACTAAACGGTTCTTTCGGTTTGGCATTCTTACCGGTTCAGAATCAGTTCTAATAGTAGACCATCACAATCATAGGCTATCTGTATGACTAATATCTAACATAAGTTTTATTTGGTCGCACGTTTAGAACGATTCTGAACTGGTTCGAGTGTGGAACCAAAACAAGTCTTAAGGTAGCTAAATAGCAGTATAGGCGGTTATATCTACGTAGAAACATGTATGTCCATGGAAACCACGCTTTCCAATAAGCCAGTATGTGTAAGGAGTTCATCAGGAAGTTCTACCCAAGTGAAGGGAGGTTATCCATCATTTAGAATCTTCGGTAGACACAGTGTGTTGCAGCACAGAGCCGGGAGCATCATTCTCCAAATTCCACGCGCTGCCAAACGTAAACCCTAGCACAGGTGATGGCGTCCGCGCTTCCTTGGCCGACCTGAAGCACAGGCAAGGCAGATTAACTTTCCTCAAAGTTGTTGCGGCTAGCAGACCTTATTGACGCTATCATCCGTCTTCACTACTTGTCAACAATGAAAGCATGCCAAGGTGGTCCTGTCCAAAAACGTTGTAATCTAAATTACCCGATCTTGCTTCATTGTTATCCTTCTTCACCACCTTAGTTAAGAAAAAAACTGATTACAACTAATGAGTAGTTTCAACTGCCGTTAAATAGGATTCAGTATTACCATCAGTACAGGAACCGATACAGCCATACTTGTCCATCGACATCATAGCAGCCTCTGAAACATGCGAATATGTTAAAAACGCCTACGGTAAGGTCTGGCATGCAGTGCTTCTGGCGACTAACTTATCATATCGACCAGAGTTTGTTGACCAGAAAACTCGAGACTACAGGAGGACTCCAGGATCGATCCGGTCACTGAGTTACGCTGAAGAGTTCATCGTCTACTCCCACTTCCACTATCAGAAACTCAACTATCACGACTTCTCAAAGAAAAACTATTGAAAATACTTGTGTATTACTTTGGATTGCAGATGCACGTTGCACCCCAACTCAACCAACACGGACAAGAAAATCTCCGAGACAATAGCAAAACTTGGCCACATCTTATTTAGTTTATTTGCTGCAGAGCATACCGAACGACATGCTTATTCGGTCATTGTTGCCCTTATCAGTGTATAGCGTTCCCGCTTTGTTTAAGATTGCCAGCGCTTTTTATCAAATGTTGAAAAAATTACACAAAAGTCAAAGAAAAAATAGTTACACATACGTTTGACAACATTTGACAAAATTGTGTTTAGGAATTTTTCTGTTATAAACAAAGCGAGAAAGAGATTTTTTAAAGATTAAAAAACTTTTTATCTGTGATGAACGCAACTATAGTGGCTTCCAAGTTGTATTGCTCGTTGGTCTTACCACTGTAGTTCTTGCGGTGTAGATAGTGTAAATGTGTTTTTGTAGGCTTTGTTAGAATATTACCTCATTATAAGTAATATTCCGTTGTTATGTCTCAACAATTAATGGCATTTCACCGGAGAAGCGATATTGGACCACGTCATAATTGTCGGACCCATCATTCGAACCTTCCGCCTTTCACAATTAGGGGTCGACTGATCTTACTCCTTCGCCCACCAAGCCTTGAAAACTATAATTGAATTATATTAAAAAGTATAATACTACATATCATAGCTATTATCGATTTAATCTAATATTAAATGCTTAGCGGCTTACATATTAGTTAAGTATTTATATTATTTAAGTTGTATGAAAAAGAATTGCGCTAGCCTTCTTGGTTTCGCTTGCTTATGCTTGTGAATCTCGAGGTTAACTCAGATTGAGCGCACAGCACACCCTGTTTGCGCTGCGCTCTCTGTATGGTCTTCTACGACGGGATTATGGTAACCACAGGTATATGGCTCGATACCATAATTTCCCTCGCAATCCTGTTTTAGTGTGGAGGTGTTTAACGCTAGGTGAAGTGCTTCCACAAGCGTCCTACTCCTGCTAGCACTTAAAGGATCGATCTGAAACTTTTGTTTTAGGATATCTGCTACTTGCCAAAGTTGTACATGGTAGCATTTGTTCGTCTTCCAAGCAGGGACACTAATTGGGGTTACTTTATTATCGCTGAGATCGTCTTGGTGTGCCATCCACTATTTCAACTTGAACTTTATGTTAAAACGCGCGCCAGGATACCGCACAGGATTTACCGCCAGGATATTTTTTGCCGTCAATGGGAAACGAAGATAGGCATAGATTGTTATATCATTCGCGTACAAACCCAGCTCATTCGGAATCACGTCTCATCAAATGTCTAAATGGTCTAAAGGCTGGTCCGAAGACTGAACTCTGGGTGACGCCAGTAGGAACTGGGATTATAGCGCAGAGAATATTGTTCACCTATGAATGTGTGTAGCTACACAGTATCCGTATTGGACTGAGATTCCTTACGCTTCCATTCGCTTGTAAACTAGACCATTTAGTCAGATCCGACCGAAAGCTTTCTCCAACCATCAGCATTATGATGTGGTTCTTTTTTAAAGTAGTTAAAGATGTTGATTGGGTTAGAAAATATGATTTTTTTACAATGTTTTGCCAAATCAACTTGTTTCTGAGACGAATGCTTGAAAAGCATGTTCTCACACTTTCGTAGAATTTGTTTCTAATTAGATGCATAAAAGCATCTTAGATTGAATCGCTGGGACACATGTCATGCACTTTTCTGTTTATATATCCTATTAAGAATTGTTATAAGTACCTACATATGTATGTATGTATGTATATAATATAATAATGGATATAATAGAAAAATCTGAGGAACTTTCTTAGGTATGCGGCCACATACCTAAGAAAGTTCCCCAGAATTTTCCTTCATGTTGTACGGCCGAGTAATTCTTCTTCACCATTGTATATAATGTTAATATTTTTACTTCAACTTCAAGTACTTCTTAAAACAACGCCAATAATAGATATACCTTTTGTAAACTAAAAGTGTGGCTGTATGGAAAGCTAAGAAAATGTTATAGAGTAAGAATTTAAAGTATGTATGTTTATCACCAGAGGATTCAAGGTCTGAAGAAATAGTCTTATAGATCTAATCAGAGTTTTCCTAATTTTTTTTTGTTTGAATATCTGATTGGTGCAGCCTATAGTGGATTCAAGAGCTGTATTGCTTGTCGGCCTATCATCGCAATTCTTGCTGTGTATTTAATGTACGTAAACGTTTTTATAGGTCTTGTTAGAACATTATCTCGTCGTAAGTAATATTGCCTTATTAATTAATTTTCAATAATGAATGGTACGTGACCAAAGTGCATCACAATCGCCGGTGCCAGCATTCCGTATCGCTATCTGTTATAATCAGCAGCGGGTACCCGGCCTTGATCATCATAATGCATTAGATAATCGTAATAGTTCCGATAGTAGCTTATACAGGATGATTCTCAGTATATGTGACAAACTTTAGGAGCTGATTCCTGTGGTTATTTTGGTCATAAAAGTTGTGTTTTATTATAAATTAACAAAATAATTAGTAAAACAACATTAACTTATACTAACTGTTGAAAATGACCGCCCCAAACTGCAAAACATGCTTCTATCCTCCGTCGTATTGACTGGCGAGTCCGTTCTAAAATACCAGGGGTGTTTCTAATTGTTTGAAAACTTGCGATAATATGATTTCTCAGTTCATCGATATTTTCAATGGGAGTCGTATAAACTAATGATTTAAGGTAACCCCAAAGAAAAAAAACGTCCAAAGAATTTATGTCTGGAGACCGAGGAGGCCACGCTTGTGGACTTCTCCATCCTATTCATCGATCTGTATACGTATTGTCCAAAAACTCGCGAGCAATTAAAATAAAATGTGCTGAAGCATCCTCATGAATAAAGTACATTTGAAGAACCAACTGTGATAGTATATCGTGTTAGTCATAGTTCATAATTTATTATTAAACATGCAATAACTTTAAAACCAAACTGTTTTGGACAATATTCATATGAACTTTTATTATCAACATAACCCCAAGAATCAGCTCTTAAAGTTTGTCGCATATATTGAAAATCATCCTGTATAAAAGGTTCTCTTGTTCAGCAAGATCATCCTGTTGATCACGATGAAGTAGAAGTAACCGTGACAATTTTCGGCATCAGTTTGGCTCAGCACTACCAGTATTTTTTGGTTTTATGATAATTCCGTTTGAGTATGTTGTTTACATTTCGATCAGTTGTTCTTTGTTATCTGGATTGACAATAAGATTTGTTTCATTATAATATCTTGGGGATGGTAATATCTTCGTGCGATTCTTCGTAGTGGCCATAGTAGTTATTAATAGTCTTTGCAGATACTTCTGCATGTTCACATTCTATGTTTTGATCTAGGCGAATGGATATTTTTCACTTGTGTGGGTTCAAGCAATACTTTTAAAATGTTTCCGTTGTACGCTTCTTCCGTGGCAATATTCGAACAGTCGAACATTCATAAATCAAGCAATCGAAAAAGACTGTCTGAAAAAAACTACTTTCCTAACGCGATATGTATGTTCTTAACCTATCGACTTGGGAAGTTAGTTTTTTTCAGGCAATCTTTCTCGATCGCCCGATATGACATCCATGAGGGTAATTTTCACAGGCAGTATATAAAGACACCGCCCTACAAAGAAATATTACAACTGTAGTAGGTACGCAACATATAGAACTGTTTATTAAACGTCGTTTAACCAGAACAACACTACTAGACACTTACTAGATCCCAATAAAACTTCTTTCTAAAAGTTGCGATTTACCCCATTTGTCAGGAATATAAGTATTTATTATTTTATACACATACATTATTATTACTACACAAACACTATTTGTTTACTGCTCCTTTGTTGTGCTGCATATCTTTCCATTTTAGAACTGTTTGGTATAAATATTTTGTGTAATAGGGATAGTGTTGGTACTATAACTAGTATAGACTAATATTTTCCACGTGCAGTTTTTGTAACAACCGCTGGTCGTGTGTTACTGTCTTCGAACTTAATGTATTTACCTGTACATTACGGAGAAATACGGTGTCTTATTAATTCTGACAGTCCTCTACTTAACAGAGAACCCTCTTACTTCCAAACAAGTTAAACGCACGATATAAACACCTACTTTTTTAACTTTTTATCAATATATTTCTGGAATTACAATTCCTCTGTAATATTAGTCAACTTATTATAGTGTTAATAATAAATTTCCTTTTGTTTAGAATACTGATTTCTGTGCAGCCACATCATTCTCTTCCTGTTTAAATTCAGTAGCACTACAATTTCTTATGCATACTAATGTACTTCTGTATATTTAATTGTTTCTTCGAATATCTCTGTTTTTTTCACTTTTTTATTTTTAGTAATTTCCCACTGCCAGAATGCCATAAAGTTGTTAAGTCGTGATCGTAAGGATGGTCGCTTCAGAATTAAGGAACCATCAGAGAATCGTGAGGAGATCATAGATCTCAAAGGCATTTCTCCATTAAAACAAATACATATCGTCAGGTTCCAGTATACATCTAAAAGTAGAGCCGCACAATCGGATGACACATCAATTCTCATAAATAAACTTCTTTCTAAAGTTACAAAAGAACCAGTTACCGGTTGCGAAGTAATTGATTTATGTGAAAGTCCCGCAAATACTTCGCAGGAAAAACAGAATCCACCTACGTGTGAATCATTAATGGCTTTGAATACAATGGAAGTACAGAAATCGCCACAACCAAAGGAACTGGTGCCCAAAATTGAAGCAAATCTAACACAGAAGATTGCTGTAGATGTTGTAAGTATAGCTATTCAAACTGAAGATAGTCCATGTGACGAATGCCAGAAAAGAAAACATATTTTGCGGGACAACATGTACACGCAAACTAACGAGATGTTATGTTTCGACGTTGGATGTCAAATAAATGTTAACGAGGTATGTCCAAAATCTCCTACAGCTATTTTACAATCTCATAGTATAACACAATTCACACCTGCCCAGTTACTACAGCAGCGCAAACAAAGTGTTATGTCGGAAAGATTTAATTTATCACCAATTTTGATAGACCATGAGAATTTTAAAAAGCCGCGTTTCTCCGG
Source organism: Popillia japonica (assembly GCA_004785975.1). Lineage (NCBI taxonomy): Eukaryota > Metazoa > Arthropoda > Insecta > Coleoptera > Scarabaeidae > Popillia > Popillia japonica. Next base: position 26,595 of record SMLS01067219.1, read on the forward strand.
TCCCTTTTCTCAAGATATAGAAAAGCGCATACAGGATGATAGATCATACACTGGCTCTAGTTTGGGTAGTAAACGACCTGGTGCAAGTGCATTTTTTGACGTTGATTTATGTGGCAACCGATCGGCTGAATCTAATCGTTATGAAAATGCAACTTCATCCGAGTCAAAATTGTTTAGTCGTGATAGACCCCAAATTTCGAGGCCGCTTCTTGGAAAAAGTTTACCGTTTAGTAATTTCGATCCTAAGTTGAATTTCGATGCATCTTTTGGTCGATGGACGAAAAAATATTAATGGGTGTGTATACAATTTCAAGGTATATTGTCTATTTAGAAAATAGTTTTAGTAAAATACTATTAGAACATATTAATCTTCATTTAATTAAGTTATATTTAGCTTTAAGTTATTATAGAATTAAAATTGTTTGAAAGCGTTTGTTTAATATATTGTAAATTTATTTTATGTTAGATATAAGTTTTTGTAAAATGCGAAGTATTGTAGAATAGTAGTATTTTGAAATACACCTATTGTCTAATATTTTAAATGCATTTGTGAAGTAAATGAATGTTGCGATTTTTGTAGTGTTTCAATTGTTTAAACACTAAGAAAGTATAAGCGTAGTAATGTCTATATGTATACCTGTATACATGCTTAAAGATAAATTTCTACTTTAAAATTGCTGTGTACAACTGCTTCATATTGCAGTGCAAATGTGGTCCGATACAATTGACATAATTATAATATAATCTAATGTTTTCACGATCGCCCAACTTAAAATTTTTCAAATGATATAAAATATTTCGTCCCTCCCATGCCAAAACCACGAATTTGCAAATTGGCAATTTGTGGAAAAATAACATTTAAAGTTGAGTTGCTTACGAAAAATATAAACTAACTAATACGATACATTTTAGCGTTCACGAATAATAATAATAATAATAATAATAATAATTTATTGGTGTTAATATACATCAGTATTTACACAAGTCAATGAAGTAAATAAAAAACAAACAATATAGCACAGCTAGACAAACAATACAATGCACAATGCAAACATTACACACAAGATAGTTCCAGAGGCAGAGGTGCAACTTTTTTAAAATATCCAAAAAATTCCTCATTGGAATAGAAAGCCTGTTCAATAAGCAAGGTCTTCATGCTGGTTTTAAATTTAAGTATTTCTAATTCTTTTAGAGACTGTGGGAGAACATTGTAAAGTTTTGCACCATAAATATACGGTGATTTTTGTGTGATGCACAGACGTGCATGTTTTATGCTTAAATCACTTTTATCTCTAGTATTGTACTGATGATATGTAGCATTTGTTGGAAGGCTATTGATATGACTCACTGGGGTTACTTGTAGTGTTCAACAAGATGAATTTACTTTCGAATAAAATTTTACTGAATTTAGTGACTATTGCACATTCGTGATTTTGGCTTTGGAGATTAAGCTGTATAGTGTGGATTCGAACAACATATAGTAATTGGAACTGTTATATTTGCCAGTGTTTATTCAGAATTCGTAACAAAAAGCGATTTAATTCAAAATAAACCTAGAAATGACGAACGCAATGATAAACAAAAAAATATTAATCTGATTCTTCTGCATCTGGATGAGGTAGAATAGCCTTTACATTCTTATCACGTTTTAATGTACTATAGAAATTGTGATAAGCTTTCGGTATGGTGAGGTCCTTACACGTGGTTATTAAATTTTAATTTCGATATTGGTAATTCATCGGTGTATACCTTCTGTAAGACGCTGTTTGTTTTAGGTCGGCCTCTGGCTTGTTTCAGTGCTACTTCAATAAGCCCCTCGTATTGGAAGCTTGTTTTGTAAAATATTTTCTTTGGATTACTTTTCTCGTAGTGTAACCAACACACTTTTCGCCATGGTACGTGCTGAGGTGCAGTGTTTTCCGACAACTTTTTAAAATCATAAAAATCGTCAAAAACTAGAGTGGAAACTGCAAAAGGAGTTGGATTACGTCGCGAATATCGTATAGCTTGCGCCCATCCTTCGGGTGTGTACACTGGAACGTGCTTCGATTTTTTTTCAATTTTGGAATGAATAAAATCACATTCCATCTCAGTATGTCCAGTTTAAAAAAAATTGTGGTCGATTGACTGTACTGTTGGGTGCTTGGCTATAAGCTCTAAGCACATCCCAGCGAAAATGGAATTCTTTTGTTGGCCTCCACAGCCATCTGACATCATACGCACTGTTCTTATATTTTGTTGAGATAAAATGTAGTTATATACACACGTAGATATCTCGTTAGATCCTCGCTTTCCCTGGGTCTCTGGCCATAGATAACATTGTACATCTTGATTGCCCAAATTATACATAGTCAAATTATAGACTGCTAACTTACGTAAAAAGAAAATTTGTCCAGCTTTACCCTTAGGAGTACAGAGAACCGCTTGCAAATCGAAATTAAATGACAAAACAGATGGATTTCTCTTTGTCTTCATTTCGACATTTCCGAGCAGATTCTTTCCTTTCCAGATGTTTATTAAATTCCACTTCATATTGTTTTTGTTCGTCCTCTGACCGACTTCTTTGGGCTAAACATCTCTTGCATTGGTCCTTTTTTGGTTTGAAAAATCCCAAGTTGTATTCGTTGAAAACGAGCCTGTATTTCTCAAGTGATACCGGTTTACGACTACTGGCCGAGCACAAGTCTACATACATTCGATGCATAATTCTAATGTTCAAAGCGGAATCCAAATACTTTTTCGTACTCTTCTTCCGGCAATAGTGGGATTCCATTTTAAATGAGGTAATATGATGACGCATGAAAGTGTCATTCTCAGCAACCAACTTATTGGCAGGAACATGTTTACCTCGTTTATCCTTCTCCAATATTTCTGTAGGTGTGGGCTTTTTTAGGGAACAGCGTATAAAGGCATCCATAATGTTTAATGTTGCCATGAAAAATTCAGGGCACACGGTTTTTCTGTCTCCACGGTAAAATAATCATAATTACTATACGTTTTTCGGGAGTTTACAAGATTCCTAGTTGTTCTCTTTTTAGGTTTCTGTTCAACATGATTTAGCACGAACTGCCTCTGATCGTCGATTGTCGGGAGATTACGAAATTCGGTGTAAATTTGTACTCTATTGGTTTCGTTTACTGTGCTGTTGCACTTGTGTTTCGATTTATAAATACACGGAGATGGCAACAAGGGACGAGAGGGGTGCTTCACATTCCGAAAACCAACGTATTCCTCTCTTTTCAATCTCTTTTCGTTTCTAATATTTTTCCTCCAAGTTTTTCTATTTTTTCTTTTTTTGTACAGTTTCTAAAAATTAATGTACCTACATATTAAGTAAGCAGTTACCAGTACTACAAACCTTTACCTTCAACATTTGTTAATGGATTTACAGTATCCTTAATATTGCTGAATTCGTTACTAACCGCATTCTCACTACAATTACTGTCATCAGAATTGTTGGTTACTGAAGGCTGATATTCTTCCGTAGAATAGACAGCTGACGGTGTTAATACGTTGTACGCGGCATCATTTTGAAAACTACAACCTATAAAGTCATGAACAAAACCCAACCTAAAAATTGTATACTAAATTCTAGACATAATAGCAAACCTGGACTTGGTTGAATTGGTTCGTTAAATGCAGGCATATATGCCAGACTGAATTGTATCCTGAATGGTTTTACCTGCAAAAACTAAAAGTTAGGTTATAATAATTATTTACATTATATCACAGCAATTGCCTTCTACTCGTGATGAAATAAGATTGCATAATGCTACTAGTCTTTTGCCTCTACTACCCATTATATCACTAAGAGTTTTATATGTTCGGCTAATTTACAAAACAAAAATAAGGAATACGTACACCATAGCACACTCACTAATAAGCACTACGCACGAATGTGATCGTCAAATGGACGAACAGTTATTATCGACAACGGAAAAACCACGAATGTAGCACATTCATTGTTTTGATATTGTGCCCTGCATGGAATTATTGCATACGTGAAACTACACCACCGTGTAACACTGTAAATAACTGGCCTGCACATTCATTATTTTGACATTGGATAGTTCGTAAAAAGGAGACTGGTGGCTGTACATATAAGTAAAAATGACCAAATTTGTACATTCGTGGTTTTGGCATGGGAGGGATGATTTGTGCTTCATTAAGAAATTGAACCATTTGCACAATGGTGTTTAATTGTCTTTCTTTGACGTATAACATAATATGGGCATCATTCGAAACGGGACAACCCGGCGAACAGGAGCTTTGGATGGCGATCGTACGAGTGGAATCAACGTGTGTGTTGAGGGTGACCAAACGGTAACCTTAAAAATTAAGATCTGCCAAAAGGTGTCTGAAAAGTGGGCAATTCACTACTCTGAGCGTCTAAGGGAATCATTCAGTACCCTAAATTCGCGTTAAGATTGGCAAAACAGGGCCTTTTAATCTTGAACCCAATTTTTCTATTGTTGAAAATAGAAAGAGCCTTTTTTATTGCTTTATTAAGTTGTAATGGATCTAAGCATTTTCGTATAGCTGTCGTTGGCTTTGATACTATGTTAGTAACCCACTCTGTAGGTTTATTTACGGGCTGAATGATTTTGCTAGCTGCTTATCTAATTCGCGTTTTAATGGTTCACGAAGCATAACAGAAACTCTACGAAGTTGAGCTATTGGTTTGTCACACCCTAGTTCTTCATTAAATAAGTCTTCAAAATTTGCATTTATCACTGGATTGTCTATTTATTGTACAATATTTAAATGAGTCGCCTAAAACAAAACCGGCTAATTCCAGACTTCATTAATTGGAGGAATTTGTAATAAAACAGAGTACAGTTTCTATAGGTATTACAGTGGAACGGTTAGTTGTTGAACGATGTGAACGTAAAATTATTAAGATTTTCTGCATATTTGTAAGATATTTCGAGAAAATCCAGCAGTATAAGAATTTTTTATTTAAAGGTAGACGATTTTGCAAGTGACAAGTGAACTAGCCGGTTTTGCATATAAAAGAGAAATTTTTGTATTTAATTGTGTTTGGATTTACTGTTTATACATAATAAAGACCAGAACATTATTATAGTGCATTTAAAACTTTTACAAGTATATCTATGTATCCTGTTTTATAGTTTTAGACCAATTGGCTATCATCTTCATGTAACTGGCATAAGGTATATTTATTATCGATAGTCTCTGTACCTTCATAGTACAAATTCGCCATCTTGCCCTCCCAGTCGGGTAACATGACGAACAAATTGGGGTAAGTTGGCGAGTTACACACAAATCGCACACAAATTGATTTATTCCATTATAACTCCATTCTTTATGCCACCAATAATGACAGCCCTTGTAACAAATTCAATCCTCCACAAATT
>ML218448.1:2351-12891 GCA_004785975.1 Popillia japonica
TTTTTTAAATATTTTATAAATTTATAATTAATTTTTGTGTTTCTTTAACTTTTATTTTATTGTTGTCTCCAAGTAAGCATGTCCCTTTAAATAAATAATATAATGAAACCAAATATTGCTATTATCTTTTTACCAACAACAATTTTATTACAATGGTAAATAGTTATTGGTAAACGTTTTTAAAATCGCCATCTAAACATTAATGTTATTAATAAACTATCCCAATCATTCAATTTTTTTGAAGCTATATATAGTAAATTTGCAAAGTAAACTATTTTTCTCTATTCTCCCAACATTTTTAAAGCAGGTTCCTTAATACACAAAATTTAACTTTAGGCATATTTTGGCGACGAACGCGGTTCGTATAGTTTTGGAAGCTTTCGTTTTGGCGATGAACTTATGACGTCACGTTGAACACGGTTCGACGAACACATGAACACAGGTTGAGAGGATTGTTTAGAATCTGCGTTCGTTAATATTGGAGTTTCTCGATAAAATCCGTACAATACAGATGGCATCAAGTCGAGTTTTTACATTCAGTTTGAGGTTATTGCAGGTTATTGTTCATATTATTAGTACTCATCATCATATTATCAATTATATATTATATATGTATATATTAAATTAATTATAAAAACTATAAAATCATGAAAATGCCAATACCAAAGGATAAACATGTTAAAGAAATATGTAGTTAACTAATGTGGCAACCATTCTTCACGCATTCTTCATAATAGTGTGTTTTTCATGAATAATGCTGCACAAGAAAACTTTTGCCGTTTTCACAAAATTTTCCCCAGCTTGCATTACAATGCTACAATAATTGTCCTCACCATATATTTCATTCGCAATTATATACTATATGGTAAGAGCTTTTGAATTAAATTTTGAATAAGTTCGGTAACTGTCAATAATTTTAATAACAAAAGCTTATAGGTTAGTTTTTTCAGTGAATGGTGCATAATTAGGAACACCACGTTTTCGCGCAAACTAACATCATTAACCGTGTTCGAAAACATTATGAACCGCGTTCGTCGCCAAAATACGCCTTTTGTTTCGTGAAGTTCTTCCTGCCAACGCGGGAGATTTAAAAATTCAAACCCAAATACATACTACAAAGGTATGATTTACTATAGGTAGTATTAAAGTAAGTAAGTAATGTAACTCCATTTAAGTAAATCCGTCCAACTTCTGCTACCTTACCTTTTTTCTTTAATTTGATATAAATACTTCAAAAATTAAATAACCTATTCAATAGATCAAAACGTTGAGTTCCTTTGTAAACTTCTATCCGCGAAAGCTTGAGCTGATATTCCTAGTTAATTTTTTATTTTCCCACAAAATGCTTTTTGTCTTGTTCGATTTTGCATCTGCATAAATTTGGGCTCTTGTTTATACTTGCTAACTTTACATAACAATATATTGTTTTTATTATTATACAAACAGCAATTCTACTGGTAGTCATAATTATTTCGAATTTTAATCAAAATTTAGTATTTATAAAACCATAATTAATGTTATTTGAAGCCATAGTGAATTTATAACTTATTCTTGTTTTGTTTTCTCTATATTTTTAAAAATAAGGATAATCAAATTAATTACACAAAATTTAATGGCAATATTAAACTTCATATGCATATCAACTTCATTTTTTCAAATAGTTTGCAATGCAAAGAAAGTTATTAATACAGCCTTATTTGTCATCTATACAATTGCTTAATTACCTAAGGTTAAGCGTAAATATGACCTTGCCACCCACCTCCCTGTGAGAAAGCTATTTAAATTTCGATCTATACATTTTCAAGAAATAATTTAAATTCTCCTACCTGATCCACACAATTGCCCCCGGTGCTTTAAATAGTAATACCCCAATAAATCACATGCCAACAGAAACCGATACCGGCCGAACGCTTGCTTGGCCTGATGGTGAGTAGTCTTGATAAACACTGCGCTATAGACGACGACATTAATTCTGTCGGAAGGTGTACCTATGTTTCACAAACGATGAATTTATAACTTAGTACTTAACTGTGCATAAATTGCTATGAATGTATTTGGTAATATCTGTCTGATGTGATTATTGTTTTAAATATCATGTTGAAGTAAATATATGTATATGATTTGTTATTGACTGTGTACAGTTTTGAACTTTCTGACGGAAAGTGTACATATTAGCACTGTACATGTGTATATGTATCCGACAACAATACAAACGATAAATAGAAAAACTCGTATGTATCGAGGTTGGATACATGTTGCTATAAAAACATGCAATGACTTGTATTCACGTTGAATACACGTGGCAGTTAACGTGTTAAGTGTTAAAGCTTCACTCGTGGACATCTCCCGTCACCGGACAAATTTTCTATACACGTACGTGTACGTTTTTAGTACAAATTACTATCCGATAAACGGATGCTCCAACGGACAGACGCGGACACTATATTTAACAATAATAATTATAGTAATATTTCTACTATACCTTTCGTGCAGAAGATCATAAGTGAACACAAAACACTTTCTAAGTATGTAATACCAAACCCAAAAAAGAATCGTACTTAATAAATCCTGTATTCCTTTTTTTAAATAGTCGTATGCCTGGTGCGTGTCTTAAACCACAATTAATTCGGTGTTTCCCCTTTTTCCACACTCTAAAGTATGCACAATTGAGCACAGGCATAAATACTATTGTTACTATTGTACTACTGTTCTATACCTGCGTACGTAAGCACTACATTTCTATATATATTTAGACATATAAATTTGTAATAACAACCATGTAATGAAATGGTGATTCTATAAAAGCAAATTGATTTATAATTGAATTACGGAGTTACTGTTTTTTATTCGTTAAATGTGAATCAAATAAAGATTTTTTTTCGAGCTATCCCACCAGCTCCCATAGCCGGACGAAAACAGTGGAACTATGAGTGTCCGCTTATAAGAGCTTTCATATTTTAATCGGAGACGTGAAAGTATTAAGAACAGTTATTTCAGTAAAAAATGCCATAGATTTTCAATAGATGATGTAAACCGTTCAACTCCTTTTAATCTAAAAGGCCAGATAAGTGTTAATACTTCATATTTCTGGTTTCTCAATAACTAATTCTGACGGCATCTTTAAGAACATTGTCCTGGCCTATCATCGCTAATCTGAAGAATAATTTTATATTTGAAGACAGTGGGATTTGCATCGAATAACAAAAATGTTGAACACTGTTGTGAATTATTGATTGAAAACACTGTTTTTGAATTTAATGCTTTATTAATGCACATAAATAGTATGCGATGCACTAGGACATGAAAAGTCGTTATAAATGTAGTGGACTGTAGACAACTTAGAAAAGTACTCTCTGCGCATGCGCAGAAGTGAAAATCTTATTTAAATTTGAAAATATGACATCAAATTCTAACAAACTCTTTCAATTGATTTATAGGCTTCAATATTGTCACAGTGCAGATATGTTTATTGCTTCGGCTTACTCTGTTGTAATGCATGTAGTAATTTCCGAATAGCTAAAATGCTCGAATTGTATTTCATCAAATTCATAGCACTTGCTTACATTGCACTAAATTCCTATTTGGATAAATACCATCAAATCTCAAGCAGTTGTTCTAATATCCTTAGAAGAGAGAAGTATTTTCATGCTCACATCTTTTTTTGTGTAGAACGTATCAGCGGTCTTGTGACAGTGCTTTAATGTATTTTTATAAATACTGCATGTACATAAATCGTAATTAAATATAAATTATAATGTACGTATGTATAGGAAATCCGAACTAACAAGTTGATCTTAGTTAATAAAGTTAAAACATAAATTCCCACTAAGAAATCTAATATACCGACAAATACAAAAGTAATGGTCATTTAAATAATGTATACGATTTACCGTAGGTGGTGCTCTTTAGGATATAGAGCTAAAGAGCAAAACAGGGAAAACATTTAAATTAGTCAGCGTGAAAATGTTACAATTATTGCAAACCTAATAAATATCAAAAGAATATTATAGCTTGATGGCTTTATATGTTGGATACTATGAAGTTTCTCACTAAGTAGTTCAACTATGGGCTAAAGTTAATTTAAAAGAACCATTTTGAAACATTTAGTATAAAATATTTTTCTTGGATATTTTTTTTCCGTATCTTGATATAAACTTGTTAATGTTTCGTGGTAATGCGGAAATTTCTTCTTATTAATTATCAAAACGACTAATTATTGAATATCATTATCATTAACAAATTTATATAAAATATTTTTGTTAATAAAAAAGGAATAACTTTAATAACATCGATCATTTCAAAAATTATTGGCAATGTACGGTACCCTGAGCTCACTGTTATTTAAAGAAATATACATATATTGCAAAAGTTGATACTATATACCAGCTTAATCTTAACAGTTCATGATAATAATATTGTTGCAACAATATTTAGTAGCAGTGAATTATTCTACAATATTTTACAATCAATCGTTAGTAGTAATTATACTTTCTTTTCACATTAAACCTTGTTCGAATCTTGAATAACAACGCCACGTGTTATATAATTGAACACGGCAGTTATTCGAAATAGTTAATTTGTTTTATTACATTTGTTGCATCTACATATTATTAGACAAATTTTGTCCAATTTTAACTAAACTAATTTATGCATTTTAATTTTCTGCTGAATGAAGTGCACGCACCTACAATTCACGATAAATCCGACAAGTAGATAAAACTAGCACTAATTCCTTGCTATTAATTAATAACAAATATTTTATGTTTCATAATTTTAGTAATAATAGTTTATTTTATTTACTAAATACTGAACAGTAGTATGGACAATGTTTATACTTCGTTTTATTGCCACTTACACTGGAACACAACAGAGTTTAAAAGAACTTTCAATTGATAAAAATTATTAATTAATTTGAACTCTCTATGCCGATTTGTAATTTTCTGAAGTGATTGTAGTGTGTATCTATTTGACAAACGATAAAATTAATTATGTTCTAAAATTTGAAGGTGATTGAATGTTTTAACTTTTTGCGTACTTATTTCTGTATCTCTCAAAATATTTAATATACTCATTTACTATATTTCAAACTTTTGATCCTCAAATCAAAAGTGAAACTAAGTTTTAATAATATTAAGAAGAGCTAAAAATACAACAGCGCTGTTTGCATTCAAGATTACGTATGTACTGTTCGGCATCTAATCATCTGTACTATTAGCTCTAAAAAATATATTTTTAATTAGCTTACTTTCTTCTACTACGGTATATACCACCCACCTACCTACGTGTTTCATCTGTCAATAGGAAAAATAAATTTCTCTAATAAGCATTTATCGAAATACGAAACCGAATCTCAAGAATAGGTAGGTACCTAAGTAATTAGTCGGTATATTTGGAGAAACTGCAAATTTCAAAATACCTTGTTTAACAGAAATGGCGGTTGTAGAAGCGGTTCCGGGTGGAGAAAGTAGTAGTGGACCCGGAGTGCTTGTTCCGGGTATCGGTAAGCGTAATGGTGTTAATTGCTGTGTCTGCGCTTGGGTTGGGGGTGGTAGAGGTGGCGGCGAACTAGCCGATGTCGACCCGACCGAACCGGGGTCACTGAAACCCTGCGTACTGTTGTCCTCCGGAGTGTCGAAGAAACTGAGATTAAACTCTGAACCGGCGTCGAAGACCACTTCCGGCGCGATCTTATCGGGGGACGGAGCACTGCCAAGATTACCGCTCAAGGACTGGTCTATTTTAAAAACGTCCATGATGCAGGCAACAAAAGAAGAAGAAGAAGAACAGAGGTGCGTTTTACCCACTCATACAAGTTTGCCGCTACAGCTGCCAATACCGTTAGTGTTGTTCTCGTGGTTATCGTCCTCGTCGTCGAATACGTCTTTCACTGTGCGTTCGAATGTGTTCATTATTTTACGTACGTGTTACGCACGCGTTATCACTTGCCACAACAGGTGGTCGCAGCGATGCCGTAACACATTCGCCTCTCGCACCGACGCCGCTTAGGAATAAGACCGCTGCGCGACGCATCGACAACGACGTCGACATCGTGGTCGTGATCCTGCCGCTGGTTCTTGTTGCCTTCGTTGGTCGTTCGTATGAGCGGCACGCACGTGATTTTATATCACTAACACGCACCAACAACACCAACCGGCAACGTATCAGCAGGTCCTCCAGGTCACCGTCGTCGTCATCATCAACATCACCATCTCGACGGCGGTACACACTCTCTCGTGTTGGTTGTATAATCCCGGCGTACTACTAATGCTCGCTGCTGGGTTCCTCGCCAGGTAAGAGAGCAAGCAAGCAACACGTAGAGGAGAGGAGAAGGGACTATAAAGTGGCCATGCTACCGGCAGTGGTTCATTGACCGCCAGCTCGTGCAATGAAGAAGAGGCAGGCGTATACTGAACCCCGTTCAAAAACGAGAGAGATAGATAACATCGAACGCCCAAATAATCATGATAAGAATGCAAATCTTATTATCCTCATCGTCATTACCACAACCATCATTATCGTCGTACAGACGTTATTGCATACTACCCGTTCAGATACGATGACAAAATTACAAAGCGCGGGCGAGGGTTACGAAATCTCTCATTGTCAAGGTCGCACACCTTGAACAGCACCAAGAGGAATAATTACAATATACGGCGTTTTCTAGATGAACGTAAAGAAAAGAATGCCGCAACTAGTAGCGTAAAAAATATATGTATATAAAAATATACTTTATTTTAAATAGTTCACGACATAGAATTAATTTTATTATTATTATATTTCCAGGGGTCAAGGAACTAACATATGTGAATAAGAACTTCAAAACTGTACACAGTCAATAACAAATTATATATATTTACTTCAACATGATATTTAAGACAATAATCACATCACACAGATATTACCAAATACATTCATAGCAATTTATGCACAGTTAAGTACTAAGTTATAAATTCATCATTTGTGAAACATAGGTATGTACATATGTATGTATGTATATGTAGAAATATTCACAAGATGTAAGTATGCAACCGAATTCTATACTCTCTTCAGCTGAACGAAATATATGCACAATTATCGATATAATGTATAATTCGTTTCAAGTAATATGGCAAATCCCATACAATTATAATACGCATAATCATTAAGACAGGCAGTCATGTGTCATAAACGTGCGGAGTAAAGAGAACGTAGTAAGGGCCGGATTAAAAATATTTATTTGAGACAAAAACGCATTGAATTGTATTTACATTACGTTTGGATATTATAACGATATATGTATGAAGCAGTGTGACAATATAATTATATCTATAGATAATAAACAATATAAGAATTTACATAGCATCTGAAGATCTGAGATAAATATATGTGTAACGCATGAAACAATATAAAACTAAAGTAATAGGCGTTATTCAGAAGTATCTGTATCGTCGTGAAAATCTGTTTCACTAGAATCTTCATTGTTGTTTACATGGATTACGAAATCCGGAACTGTTGCTATGTATGATTTTTCAATTTTCATAACGGCGAATTGCATTGCACCATGCATTTATAGACGGCCCTTCTAGTTCTTTTTTTATTAATTTAATAACAGTTTCACTAAATTTTGGAGAGTTATTTCCTTTTCGTATTTTACCTATAACTTGTGCCCATATCAATTCTATAGGGTTAAATATACAATGATATGGCGGCAAGCGTAACACAATGTGATTATATTTTTGGGCAATAGTATCTACTGCAAACTCCTTGGAGAATTCCAACGATTTGATACATACAAGTAGCTGCTTCTTTGTGTAGAAATCTTCGAAATATATATTATTGGCAATTAGAAATTGCTTAATGATTTTCTTTGTAGAGCTGCTATTGGGAATTTTATTTTTTAGCCGGGAATGATACGGAGCATTATCAAGAACAATTACACTATTTGCTTCTAACTTTGGTATAAGCGTATTTTCGAACCAATTTTCCAATAATGTTGCCGACATGTCCTGATGATATCTAATGAACAAGTTTTTATGTTTTTGGCTGATAATAATGCGGCTCCTTCGACCCACACATTTGCATACCCACAGTGTAATATTATTACCCTTTTTCCTCTGGATGGAGGAACGTCTAATTTGCATCGATCGGAGTTGTCATTCCAGCCTTTTCTGACGATGTCATGTGTATCGTACCATGTTTCGTCTAGATAGTATATATTTCTTTCTTCTTGCCTGTACTTTTCTATAGCCATTAAATAATCATACCACCACTTACATATTCTTGAACTTTCCATTATATGGTAACTTGCCTTTTGTTAATGTCCTTGTATTATTGTAACTCCACAATTTTTTGAAAGTCTCTATAATGTTGACGTAGAGCAGTGAATATCTTCGCTTATTAAAGCAACCCGCAAACTGTCAATAGTAGATACTTATTTTTTTTTGTAGGCCGAATACATAGTCTGGCGGATTATGTGCACCTCTCTCGATGTTATTTTCTGGAAGGTACCACTATCACATCTTTTTTTCCTTTCTAAAACACCGGTATTCACAATTCTTGGTTGTTTGCGGTACAAGAGTCAGTTGCAAAGCCTTTGCCTCAGCTGCTGAATTTGATAATTTATCTACATTCACCGAAGAATTATAAACATTTAACACAATTTGTTTAGCATCCGTCGATAAATATTGTCGTTTCTTTACATTTTCATTATCATATCAAGATGCAACAAACTCGAGTGGGCAACAGTATTCATGTTTGTATGCTAAAGGATTTTGAAACATTATTATCGTCATTCCTACTTGCAACTGTAGTATATTTACCGGTCCAAAAGGAATCACCATTTTGATGATGGTTGCATATAGAAATTTACGATGATTACACAATGAACTTTGTAATTTTTTCGACCATAAGTTCTCTAATCGTCCCTCAATAAGTAAATCAGTTCTCACAAACAGCCCAATCCATCAGTACAACAAGTCGCTCCAAATCATATATACAAGTTCAGAAAACAAGTATCATTGCTACTCATTGAGCCATGTCACAGGATTGAATGTCCAAGATTATGAGAGGAGATTAGAAGTTCTGTAAAACGATGTAAAGAATTACAGTAAACTATGATAAGTTTTCCTATTATACGCGCGTTGTAAGTAGACGATTAAAAAGACGTCTACCAAATTGTGTAGCAATGAAAAATCCTTTTTTGACACTTTGACTACCATGAAAAGCGTCACGCAATGCAGGGCAAAATTTCCACGGCAGCCATGAGAAGCAACAGTTGATTCTCATGCCGGTTTACTTTTAAATTCCAAATGCATCAGCGTTTGATTCTCAAATTACTAAAATACAAATACTAGCAATCCAAAATACATGGCTGTAATATCCAGAACTGGAATTGGCAGCGAAATGCTTGTATAATAATTATTTGTATAGATTGTACGTGCGTTATCTAACAGGTTGTCAATAGATTGTACGTGCGTTAGCTAACAAGTTGTCAACAAGGAAAGTACTACTTTTTTAGGAAAAGACTGGTTTGGTGTTTTATCATCTTTTCCACAATAAACTTGAAAATTAAATGTGTATCCTTTGTCGAAACATAGTTTATAAAGTTTGATCGCAAACTTATGTTTTTTGTCACCAATGTATTGAATTTCAACTATCATACACTCTCCTTAGAGACGATAGGCGTTTGGATATTTTTAATCAACAAATTTGCCAAAGGAGAAAGTTTTGTAACCTATCCACAGTTACGACTTCGTTGTTATGGAAATGCTTGGACTTTAGCAACAACTGGAATCGATTGCGAGGTATTAGATCTGTGATTTTATTATCATACAGAACACTTCTGGACCAGTACGATTCAATGCACAACAACCGGCAGAGGCCCATCTAAATCGAAATTACAATGAAACATTTGTGAATCCTGGCTTTAGGAAGAAATTTTAATTTAGTTTTAAGTTACTACCAACGATAATACAACATTTCAGCTAACCAGAATTCTAGCATTTAAAACTCACACATTTGACAGATAAGTAAATGATATATACGTAATCCATAGCCACCGCTTACAAAAAGTATTTTGAATCGTATAGTACTTTACACACACACATTATTTTACACACTACATAGTATGTTCTTCATCAGAAGAATCACTACAATTACCTGGAACAAGTTCATCAGCAGATTCCTCAAACGGCTCATTATCGTCATCGTCTGAAAGACATTCCTGACACAAATGTATTAACCACTTGCAACGAATAGTATATTCGGCCGGATACCGAATATTCTGCGGACTTTATCGCCGAATCGCCAAATATTAGGCAAAAGTATTCGGCTGGCGCATGAACCAGAAGAAAAGGAGTAAACTACTACCTGAAAATGTAGAGAAATTAGTCTTTTTGAACCATAAATTTCCACTTCTAAATTTTCATTACGTAATTCAAGTGCATAGACATTTATTTGATCGTTTTATGTAAATTTTTATAATACGGAAGTTGTTTATGTATTTATACTACCTTAATGATTACCAGAAAAATATATTATTATAAAATTAGTATATTTTTTC
>SMLS01067223.1:0-20104 GCA_004785975.1 Popillia japonica
TTTTGAATTATTACTTACCTATTCATAAGTATTCTTTTTGTATTATGCGTGTATAATGTATTAAAATGTTTATTATGTTACCCTGTAAATGGTTTCTGTTGGGTAATAAAATACTATTATTATTATTACTATTATTATATTTGCATAGTAAACTATAACATTGTAATTTTGTGGATAACGTTTCTGGGTTCGTCCTGTTGTTATCCCAAAAACGAAATAAATAAATAAATAGGTAATTCCAGTTTTGAACCAAAGGGTGCACAAAATATCCGTTTCTTTGTCTTTATTAACATAGCCGCAGAAGTATTAAATTTTTTGGCGATACAATTGCATGCACGTATAACCTCATCCGCGTTTTGTTAAACAAACTCTTTTTCTTGCATAATAACGATTAGTTTCACCTTCTTCTATTGCTTGCACGCCTTCTATTACTCATTGTATCTGTTCGTCCGTATTTATGTCTTTTAAACAATTTAGTGGTAGAAAAGACATGGTAAGCCCTATTTTAGGTTTGCAGCGAAAAAGGTAATACTTTGACCACTGAATGGTAAGCTCAATTCTTTGATGAATTGAACGAAACGCAGATCTGCTCGCTAGTGATCAAATTTGTTGTACGGCATCCAATTACAAAGCATATTTTCAACCCCTCCCTGTTTTTGTGAATGTTTTGGCAAAAATCTCGCATCATTGATAAATTCCATAACATTGTCAGACGCTGCGTTCCAAATAACGAGAATATGTCTACTACGTTCTGGACTGCTTTTCTTAACGATATAAACTTAAGAATCACAGATTTTATGAGATGATCTTGATATGACATAATAAACTTTAATTCTCTAGGTAGATAAGATAGAACGTCAGTAAGATCTTACATGACAACGGGAATTCTATTTGCAAAATAATAGGTTTCACAACAATACCCTCTTTAATAATTTTCTGTTAATGGTGAGTGTATAGTTCAATATCACTAGGTGTAATCGTTTTGTATTATTATTATTTTGTATTGTATTTTTTCAATATATTTTTTTAATATAATGTCGGATATATCGAATTTCCAGCGCCACCCTGTATATGTATGTAAAGCCTTGATTTTGATAAAACTATATTTTATCATCGATTGTTTTCATTTATGTCTATCTTGCTTTAGCTTCCCCTCTGTTAATGTTCAGGTTTCTCAGACAATTACTTTGTCGACACCGCTTTAATTAACTGTACAATGATATTGCGTGGTCCAACTACCCGATTCTGGAGGCTTCGATTATTCCTATAATTTTTTATTTTATATTACCAAATAGGCCGTAAACTTTATAGATGGTACATTTATTCAACGTCTCAGTCGCATAGTTGAAATAGGAGTAAACGTAAACATTCTAGATTCTTACTAATAAGACGTTCTTTGTCTTTGAATTTAAAACGATAATTTTCTCTGTGTCACTTATCGTTCCAACGATTTTCTTTTTTCATAAGTCTAGCACAGATTCTGAATACAAAATGCGAATAGATGATAATTCACCTCACCTAAAGGTTCTTCATCAGGACGATCGAAATTTCTGCCGAGATTTGCTTCAGGAAGTTTATTTGGAGGACATATTCTAATGGTGTGTTCAGTA
The DNA here is from genome assembly GCA_004785975.1 of Popillia japonica. Taxonomy (NCBI): domain Eukaryota; kingdom Metazoa; phylum Arthropoda; class Insecta; order Coleoptera; family Scarabaeidae; genus Popillia; species Popillia japonica. The sequence continues at coordinate 1,611 of SMLS01067223.1, forward strand.
AAGCAATTGTCTTCGTAATGTGAAACTAAATTCCATTTGCTGTAATTTAATCAGTTGCCACTTGCCACATATTGCGAACATACACATAAATTGGCAAACTTAAAAAACGTAAAAATATTACGTTTAAAATGATAATTTTGGCTAGAGCAGCTAGAATATTCGAATAGGTATATCGATGAGACCTTCTTGTGTTACTATAGATTTCATGTTGTGTGGCTCATCATATTAGCTTGTTTATAAACGATATGAGGAAATAAATATACTTATATATTTATATCAACCACCCTAACGCCAACAACTACTGGTTGTTTGGATCTATAATTACCGAATTAGCAACATTTAATTAAACATAAACCAGAAATAGTTCATAAGCACTAAATATTTTGATAGTCAAGATATCCGTCACTATTTTCTGTCTTTGTTTAAATTATCTTTCAGAGTACTAATCTACTGACGCGGACAATGCGTTCGAGAGAATGGACTAAGTGGACGGAATGGACACCGTGCAGTCGAAAATGCAGAACTCAGAGACATAGACTATGTAAAAAGCCGGGCCGTTGCAAAAAGCAGAAGCAGGTACAAAGCGCTTACTGTTACCACGAGAAAACTCAGTGTGAGAATTATGTGCTTAGTATATTGGATACTAATAAATCTATAGGTAAAATATTACGTTTCTCTAACTATTTACATAATAGCATGATTAACACTGCAGATTTGTCAAAATACAAGTACGATATTGGTAAACAACCGTCTAAAGTTCCTCCCTCAAAGAAGAAATGCGGTCGCCCTCTGAAGAAGCCCAAAATGCTGAAAATAATTGGTGGAATTGAGTCAAAAAAGCAGAAATGGCCGTGGCATGTAGCAGTCTTAAATAGATACCTGGTACGTTCACTATAGATTCTAGAAATAGGTTCTAAGGCTTCTATTTTCCGTGACTTTGAATTGTATTAGGGAGTGTAAGAAAAAAGTACATAAAAGTTCCCGAATTTTCAATGGAAACCGTATAAATAAGCGATTTCAGGTGACCAAAAAAAACCATTCGTGCGGGAAATTGTATAGCGAAAAGACATGTAATGTTGATACAAGTGCTTGTAAGTATTCCAATACATTTAAATAACAGAAAATTATATTTACAAACAACTTTTCTTGTCGGAGATCCAAACCACAGTAATAGTATGCAAGGGTGCAAATAAATCAACGTTTAATGCCTCATTTAATAATTACAATTTCTTGTCAACTATAAGTTATAGTTTGGTATGAGTAAAGTTATGCCTTTATAAATCTATTAAAGTCCTTACTTATTTGCCACTATAGCAGCTTTTTGAAACAGATTTGAATTAAAAGTATAACATTGAACACTTAAAATTTGAAGAATCATATCGTTATCATATTCATATAATAATAGCTCACGTAACAAAGTAATCTCCATTGTTTGCGCCCACCACGTACAGCGGTGGACTTTTTAAAGTGGACACCTTTTAGTTGTTTAGTATAGTATTTTTTTTTATTTTTATGTATTGTAAATATGGTTTCAATCAGTGGCGTTTTATATAGATTTTTTTTAATTAAAAGCATTTAAAGGCAGGCGTAATACTTGAAACTTTATTAATGTAACTTTATCAATGAAATATGAACTAAACAGCAATAAAAATATAGTCAGTATTTTGTAGACCCACCGTGAGCCGCAATTGTATGTTGCAGTCTTTTCCTCATTGATCCTATTAACGATCGCATATCGTAGTTTTGTCGAACTGCTTCCCATGCATTTTGTATTTCCTGCCAAAGCTCTTCGGTGTTAGCAGGTCAAATATTTCTAGTATGATAAATTCGTTTTACCATGTAAGCCCCGACATTTTCGATGGGATTCAGGTCTGAACTTTTGGCAGGCCATGGGAGAACATCTACATGGTTTTCGTTACACCAGGTTCTTATAATGTTGGCTGTATGGATTGGACTATTGTCCTGTTAAAAATTGTCCGTGAAAATGGCCCTTACTGATGGTAGCATAATATTTTCCAATATATCTCGGTATCGGAGAGCCGTCAGGGTGCCTGGAATTCTGTGGCATACACGAATACCATCTGCGCTAATCCAACCCCAAACGCTTACTGAAAACCGTCCACTTCGGTTCAGAGAATGAATGTAATTTGAATCGTATCGTATTTGCGGGGCCGATACACGCAAAGTCTACCGTTGTAACAAGACTGAAGTGTTTTTTCGTGTGAAAATATAACCCAGAAATCCAGAATCCAGAAATCTTCGTCGCGGTTGATAAATTCATTAGCAAAATTTAACCTATTTTGCTTATTAACTTCTGTTAGAAATGGTTTCCTTGCGGGTGCATGATTATGGATACCTGCTTCTTTTAAACGTCTACGGGCTGTTTTGCTGCAACCGGGAAAATGAGTTTCAGCACAGGCATTAACAGATGTTGTAAACGGATTTTCCAATACATATTGAATTAAAGCCTGATCTTCTTCCTCATTAGAAATCTTTCTAAGTCCATTAGGTCTGGCCCTTCTCTGTCCGCTGTTCAGTTTGCCAAATGGTTTTAATTTTAAAAACACATGATTTGCTTACATGCATATGTGCCGCTATTCTTCGTAAAGACCAATTGTCTTCTAATTTAGAAATAATAACAGCTCTTTCAACATTAGTTAGTTGTGGCATTTTGTACAAATTATCGTAATAAAATGTATAAATAAATGAGTGACACTTCCGTCAGTTGTGTCACTTTGACTTATACCACTGTCAGTGGACTAAGTACTTGTTACACAGGGTACATTAGGTGTCCACCTTGGGTAGTCCATCATAGTACATATCTACATATCTACGCAATCGTATTTTACTATAATCAAATAAATATTGCTTCATTTCCAAATAATTTTTAAGTACATGTACAGGGTGTAACAAAATAAGTGTATAACATTTCAGGAGGTGATTCCTCATCGAAAAAGAGATAGGGTCTTTCATATAAAGAAACTTAATTGGAGCATTCCTTGTTAAGATATATCCTCTTAAAGGGGGTACATAAAATTTGTTTTGCAATTTTTCTCATCAACACTAAAAATGCAATTTATTTGGTTTACCCCATGGTTGTAAGGGGTGGAAAACGCAACCCCTAAAATTTATTTCCAGTGTAACTTTTTGTCTTATTATTTGTTTACCATTTAAAAATTTCTTTCCAATAGCTTGTTTCATTCTAAACAAAAAATGTCTCTTAAATTTTTTGCCCAAAATGAATCAGTTCGCAGCAAAAAATTATTTTACGAACAACTACAGAGATACATCGTCATAAAATGCGAACCACTTAAACCGTGTGAACTATTTGTCCAGACCTTTTGCAACTCAAATAATGTATTGTCAGCAAAGTTATTGCTCTAGATATACCTATATTTCGCACAAATACAACAAACACTTCAGACCGCAACAATAAAAAGCTAGTATGACCGTACATAAAGAGCAAATGAAATAAAGCAAAATAGCAATCTAGATTACTATATCCACGTTGATGAGCCAAGCGATTGCCGCAAGGGAAGCGGAGTGCAATTCGGCAATGCCACCCTGCAATGATCTGGCATTCATTTAATATATCGTTAATGGTCTGGCGAGGTTTGTATGCCCCATCTAAACATCTGGTCTCGACATCTACCATGACCCACACTAAATCTGTCCAGTCGGCTCTTCATCTGACGGAGGATGTCCATCCCTCAAGGTTCTTGTCACTTGCGTAATGATGTCCAAGTTTATTAACTCCGTTACTGCTGACGACAAAGTCCAACCATTTGGAGTATAAGTTTAAGCCCACTCCCAGTTCACTATGTCTTCAAATCGGAAAACGGAATCTACGACGATCTGGTGGACAACATTCTCTTGATTGTTAGACTTTACCCACTATGAGCGGTCTTTGTTCTGCGGGGTGTAGGAGGTATTATATTGGCAGGGACCGGCCCCATACCGTAGGAATAGACCTCAACGTGTCTGTTATGATGCTCATTGTTCGTTGACTTGGGTACCTTCATACCAGAATATTTATATATGTACATATATATGGAGCAACGGAGTAAGTTAAAGCCAGTGCCGTGGTTCTGAGGGTTCCTTCTTTAGATCTCCATTAGGTTCCAGCAAGTTTGCCAAGAATGTTTTTGCTTGATTTAATTTTCTGGGCTGCCTTGGTCAAGTGTTTTTATAATACTTTTTCTCTACCGAAGGTGACATCGAGTTCTCTGGCGCCTAGCTTTGTTCATTTGTATCTCAGGATTTATCAGTATTACACATCGGCAATTGATCATTATCAAGTTGGTAAACTTATTTTTGAGGCAAATGTCAAATGTTCAGTTGATTTGAATGGTGTTCCATCTTATAAACTACGATTTATCACAATATACATTACAACATATTATTAAATATTTTTTGTTAAAGGCATTTTTACTACTAACGATTATAAACGCACGTATAATCATTTTCTTCTTAAAATGAATATAAAAATAGTCAATCAAACAAATTTCGATAACTTCGTCAGTCAGATTATTTTAATAGTTGTTAATGCGCTTGACTCTATTTAAAATGTAATGGTCCAGCATGAAAGAATATACAACACATAAAAGTTGTAGATATTTGTACCAATTGGCATCCGCTGCAATACAAATTCTTTGAGGTTTCGTGAAAACATTTGGCGGAAACAGATTTTTGATTAATTTTTCAGCACGAATATACAGACATACATACCGAAAAATATTTACAGATATAATTTAAAATTTCAATATGAACGCATGCTGCCTTACAATACAAGAATGCTCGATATACATTAACAACCTTCAAACTAATTTTACCCACTACAAACAAACCGCTCTCTTATTTTAAGTCGGAGAATAGGTACCTGTATACCGTAACAATATGCAATGACCCATCATCCTGTACAGAATTCCCAGTATGCATTTACATACATAATGTTACGAACACATTCTATACTTATATGGTTCCTAATATAGTGAAATGAAAACAAACAATCTTATTTATAGGAGACCTTCTGTGCCGGAACCTTAATAGCTCCCAGGTGGGTACTGACTGCCGGTCATTGTCTCCGCAGTTACCTCCGAGTCCGCTTCAATGAGCACGATTTGACTACGCACGATGGCCGAGAGGTGGACATGACGGTGCAGCGGATGTTCCTACACCCACAGTTCAACCATTTTACTGTCGACAACGACATTGCTCTACTGCGTTTGCCGAGACCGGTCCGACTACCGGTCGCATGTCTGCCCACCGTAGAACCTGTCGACAGAGAGTTATGCTTCATTATGGGCTGGGGCAAGCAAAAAAGCGAGGATATTTACGGCACCAATAAATTGCACGAGGCACTGGTAAGTATCGTCTATGCCATAGTATCGTATGCATTACAGGCACGCAGTCGAACTTGCTCAGACTGCGCGGTTGTACACATTCGACTTGTTCATGAATGATACGCGTTCATTGAAAGTCGACGGTTTTTCTACAATAAGAGACTTGCGTTCTCGATGACCACGCTAGGAACGTAAACTTGAAACTGGTCACTAGCTTTTCTATATAAAATTGACAGTAAAGCCCGTTTTAGACGATGTCAGTTTTCCTAGGCAATTAAACAGGAAATTAACCATCAAAAATTAGACAGCATATTATATCGATAAAAATTTGAAAAATGTATTTAATCATGTTTAACACGTATTTGTCAGAATTCTTAAGAAATCGGCGCAAACTTTAAAATATCCTTGCGCAAAATATTGGACAGTATCTATGCTGCAACTGCATTACTGATTGTTTACAAGTTTAACATTTGACACGTGTTTCGGTTATGTATACTGTATGTATGTAATTTCATATGCTGGCACTGCTTAATTCTCTCCCTGATATTTCTCGATCAACGCTATTATCATTTTGTACATCATACGATTGTATGGTGTCAGGTGTGCATGCAAACGCCCAGGAAGTAGCGACATTTTCCCCTGTAACTAATACTGAACCAATCGAAGAAAGTGGTGTTTCACTTTTATTTAATTTTTAATTGTTGTGTTATTCTACAAGAATATTGAAGTCATAACTATTCATTCGTCATTTGACCGAGCAAATCATGTTGCGCGGAAGTGCTATGCGCCGATTTACTATGAAAATACCAACATTTCCAAAGAAATTTTTACTATCAGATTTACCTGGTAAATTAGACAAAAACTTCATGTTTTACACGATGTCTAATTTCTGATGGCTAATTTGCTGTCTAATTTCTTGGCAAAATTAACATCGTCTAAAACGGGCTTAATTGGCAAAATGCATTTTCTAGATTACTATATAATTTTGGAACAAAGATTTGGCTAAAATATTGTTAAAAAGTCATCAAAGTATTGCAATATTGTTGAAGTAAATATTTGTTTAAATAATTAGTGGACCTGAGCAAAATTCAGTCAACGTGCAACGTAATTACTATACACACTATAGTTGACAATCTATAAAAACACCTTTATGTAATCTAAGTTTTTTTCATATATAATTAATCGATGTTTGTAAAAGTTCAATCCTTTAATCATTATAATATGTACAAGTGTGCCTCCATTGACCGCGAACCTTCTAGTACTTAGTAGTTTTACATGGAATCAGCTCTCTTTTCTCTGTGGAAAGGTGCTGTAGCTCTTATCATGTATTTCTAGGACTGTGTAATGTTTCTTCATGACTTTATTACAAAGAGTATTTATTACCTGGGCGTAAGTGTACTTACTTGAGTTATAGCCCAATCAAAATACGAAACTAAGCATCACCAACGAGATCAGAACCGCGGACTGCATACCTACACTCTCCTACCTAGCCAATCATTGTTATCTCTGCCATTATCGAGCTGTTAATTCGTTATATTTCGAAACAACTTGAACACAGAAATAGTTAAAAGAAATATTGAAAACAAGTTTTTTCATCTAAAGAGACATGAATTGTTAATTCCTGTCAACGCAATTACATGTTATAGATAATCGGTTGTAACAGGACGCACACCTTATGTGTAATATATGTATGTACATTTAGGTTTGGTGAACTATGCATATACCATAAAAGGTGTAAAATGAAACTGTTAGTTTTAAGTCTTTAATTCTTATGTTACTTTTCCATGGACTCCATCGACGAAATATCGAATGTACTTTTTAGTGTTTTGTGGAGTTGGTTGCATGGGAACGCAAAGCGAAAAAGGTGTTTTTGACGGTTATAAAAAATATATGGAAAAAAGAGATTATGTCACAGATTCTGGTGTTTTACTTTGCTTTTTGAATTACTTGACAGTATGAAATGTAATTAAAGTACGTTACACGGTACAGCTGTGATTTGAACGCAGATTACGCACGTCACCATTGCAAGCAAGGGGACTCTTCCAATAAGCGAGGGGTAAGAGTCCAAAGAGGAGAGCCATTAATGAGCTTATGTCGATTACTCGTGTGTAACTTTTTATTTAAACATTGATTAATTATTGGTTAGTTCTTGAAATCATAGAATATATATGAGATCTTCGTAAGTTCATTGAAATCTGCAATGAAAGCCCTACACTAAATTGTCCACCTGACATTTAATCGATTACTCACTCCCATAAAATTACGAAGTTTATTACCTTTACTTTTACAAAAATTTGATCCAGCAGGATAAAATTTTTGTTGCTGTAACACTTTTATTTAGGAAACAAGTTTTATTGCCCGCGGAAATTAGTTCTATAGAAAGAAAGTATATTTCGAATTAAACCGATTTGTAAAAAAATCACTCGTCCAAATAAGAAAATGAACTTCAAAATAGCATACCTCAACTTTGATAACTACAGAATAAAAAATAAGCAGCGATTTTATACTCTATTTTGTAATTGATAAGCAGAATTTTAAAAACAATAACTTAAAACACTCTAGCAGTTATGGGTTCCAGAAATTTTAAAATTGGATTTTTGAGAATACAAAACGAGTTGTATTATAGTCTACTTGCCAGGGGAAGAGTTTTCAAATAAAAGCAGTATTAGGCCATTTAGTGGATTGATTTATAGTTAAGTCGTTGAATAAACAATTATCATTCTTTTAGTTAGCATTGCAATACCTGTAATAAAATTGACTCACCTACAAGCAATGTAAATTTTGCTGCATTTATGCCCAACTTTAAATTTTGCTGACTTTTCTTCACATTTTCTCTATTTTCAATACTTTCTTGGCAAGTATCATAAATGTAATTCAACAACAAAGACAAATTATTATCCATAATTAAATCAATTATTAGGAATTAGAGTACACCCAGTTAGTATTAGAACACAGCCAAATATTATGCATATATTGCTTCTTGAAAGAAATAGATGTGTTGAAAAAGTGGTTTACCTCCAGCCTAAGAATTTTATTAAAGTAGTATTTCTAACACGGATAACGACTAATCTGAAAACACTCGTTCGATAGCCCGGCGGTACTGGGTTCAAACCACGGTGTGCCCGAATTACCGTTAGGGAACGATTTATCAAACAGGATGTTAAACCCCGATGAAGGGAAAACTAATCTGTTCGAGTAAAAATAAAGAGAAGATAGAAATAATATAATAGTCCCAGTGGGCCGCAGTGTTAGAAAGGAAAAGAGACCGTCCTACCTTGATAGAAATCAATCAATCAATCTAAAAGTCTTGCTTGAACAAAATGGATTCACCATTTTGTTTGTGTATTTTTGATATACAAGGGCTGCAGTAGTTATGACGTCAACTGGTGGTGAGAACAACAATGCAATTAGTTCGGCTGCAGGACTACTAGATCAAAATTAAAACTTGCAGTTTTTTTGTAAAACGAGGATACTAACACTCTTTGTTTCAACTTTGTTAATTCTGACTGGTGGTGGTCGTGTTTTAATAGCAGTGGGTCATTGGCTGTTAGAGAACCCGAAGTGCGCAATTGCCCTAATTGCTGGGATATAATTACTAATGCATTATTATTTATAGCAACGTAATTTTGTAACAAGCTGATACAAAATGCACATTTGGACACACTACATATACAACAGCAACTGCAATAGTAGTTCAACAAGCAGTAGTAGTTGCACCCACTATAAAGAAAACAAAGATAATCTACTATTGAAACTCTACTATTTTAAAAATTACTTATATATAAACAATAGTATTTTACCCAGAAGGAGTACAAAGCATATATGTAATCAGAGTTCTCACAGCTCAGAGGAATGTTTTTGGCTTCAATGGCGTGTGTACAATATTTTATGAAATTACAGCAAACCTACAAAGAAGCGAAAGACAGAAGTACCTCGCAGAACCTACCAAAAATATTTGACCCAAACATTATTGCAATAAAATTTTAAGACCCTCCTTCAACTGTAAAATGTATTAAAACAAGAATAAGTAGAAGTATTCTAGAATGAAATTCTGTACACTGTGTTCAATGAAACTAATGAATCATTGTTTTGACATTGAGAAACTATTACTGCGCAGTAAGTTTATTTTTCATTAGTCGGGCACAGCGTGTGATATGATTTTGTTGATCTCAACTAACTCTATCCTTAAGTCAGACAACAAATGACAATATTGCATATTTCTTAATATTTCACCTAATTTAGTTGTGTGCTCAGATTTTGCGTGTTAACTTTCAATTTATAAAAATTGCGTTAGATGTAAGGAATCGCTTGTAATTTACAGCGCACTGATATTGCTTGCATTGGAAATAGCGCTACAAATCTGTACATAAAGTGGAACCACAAAAGATAAACTGCGTGTGGTAATGTACCCGAACAGGTAACAATTTTAAAGGCCACAAATACATTTAAAGGGTTATCATGCTTAAAACTACCTGTACAGTGGTATAAATAAATGTTTCGTTTTAGAAGCATCGAAAGAATTTTAGGTAAAATTCCAATCTTATTAAAAGGAATTTGACATAACTTCGAACAACCTGTACAATATTCCATCGCCATTCCAATTTAAAATAACAATAGCACAGATTGTTTAGTAAACAGACTTTCAAGTTTTAATCGTGTCTAAACACATCGGTTACCACATAAATTTGCTTAATTATTCAATACCTGTACATTATTCTCAATCAGATAACCAGAATCACGTAGACAACTTGTCTATGGAAAACACCCACGTATGTACCTATATTTGTGATTTAGTAGACTTGATGGTTCTTAAAAAGATAACGAGATGTTAAGTTCAGCAGGTGTAATTTAATAGTGCACCCGGAAAACATTGAACCTGATTTTCATCTAAATGGTGTTAGAGGACAGGAAGATGTTTTCTGACAGTTTACATTGATTATAATGAATAGGAAAAAATGTACAGATGATGTATTAAAAATTTACAGAAAGCTGATATTTCAGATATGTGTTAGCGCGAAATTATATTGGTAAAAAATAAATAAAATATACTCTACGAACGTTACTGAATACCAACATTATTATCCTTTAATTTTTCAGATACCTGTCGTGAACACAAGCTTATGTAGGAAGGCGTACAGGAACTACATAATAACAAATAACATGTTCTGTGCGGGCTGGAAATCAGGTTTCGCAGACACCTGCGCCGGAGATAGTGGCGGCGGATTGATGTGCCCATTGAAAAGAACTCAAAGATCGACGCCGTACGCGATTCAGGGTATTACAAGTTTCGGCGATGGCTGTGGTAGAAAAAATAAATACGGTATATACACCAAAGTTTATAACTACTTAAAGTGGATCGAGAACACCATAGAAACCTACTCTTAAATTGATGTAGACGTATCAGGCGCAATGAAACCGTAAAGCATACAAAACAACGTAATTAAGGCACGTGAATCTAATGCTTATAATCGTTAATGTAATAGTGTAATAATAAGAAAGTACAAAACCTGTTTCAATTATGCCAATAGCTATTTATAATTGACTATATTTAAAATTTAACAATCTCGATAATACGTTGATATCGTTAGTTAATGTGTAACTCATATTTCTTATTTATATTTTTGTACGTACCTAATAAATGATTAAAGCACTAGTTTTGTGAAATTATTTAACTATTCTTTTAATTTTACATCAACTGAGCGATTTATGGAATGTAGTTTTACACAATTCGTAATTCATAATTCGGATGTTTTGCAACTTGTGCTTCAACATCCGTTAATACTTGAGAAAATGGACATATTACGTGATGTGAGCAAAAGTGAGTATCCTATTTCATGCAGAATTCAAATTTTGACCAGGTACAAGCAATAACAAGGATTTTTCAGGAAAGTTCTTAATAGGTTGACTACCATGAGTGCCAGATGAAGTAGTCACTAATCTTATCAGAACGTGATGAGCAATTGCGTAGTGTACCGACCCTACAGACCACAGACATACTTCTAATTGTTTAATTATTTGGTTGCCCACTACAACTAATGGAGCATCATCACCATATTCGTCGCACCACTGTGTTTTGACAAATATATCTAGCGCATAACATGTATAGCGATAGGCGATATTTACCATATGCGCAACGCACAATCAGAGTCAGTCTGCTTCGAATGTTGATTGTATGTAGATGTTGCGGACATAGAACCAACAATTCTTTAATAAAAAGGAAAATACGACTACGATTACAAAAATTGCAACTAAGAAACTATCTTTACTTCACAACAATAATTTTACTTTACTACAGTTAAATGATTTTCAATCATTGTTTAAAGTAAGTCCATAGATTGGATATATTTAAAATAAGTTCCTTTATTAGTTAGTCTCCGATAGTATTTTATTATTTTTTTATTTATTAAGTGTTATCAGAATTACGACAACAATAATGAAATAATAACCAAAATAGGAAAGCTTGGGACAAACATATATAGAAATAACATAACATGACAAACCTCATTAGACATTTAACTTAAACTTCCCTCTAACATACATATGCACACAATATAAGTACATCTCGTAATTATACCGACCACGAATCTCATTAAAACCTCAATATTCTGTGTTAGAAACTTATCGAAAATTTGGAAACCGCACTCGAAAAAGCAAAGACCAAATTAGTGAAACAATTCTGTAGTTAGAACAAACTTATATAAGTCATAACCCCCAAGAAACAGATACTTTAAGTGTAAGTGTTGTCAGAACGACGACAACAATAATTCCAACGAAATAATAACGGCCGAAAATAGGAAAACTTGGAACAAACATATACGAATAACATAATATGACAAACGTCATTGGACTTTAACTCAAACTTCCCTCAAAAATATTTGTCGCTGTATGTGCAGGGTGACCAAATTTCGATGTTTTTATAGGGTACAGACCAAATGGTAATAGACACAAGAAAAGTAAGCAGAAGCTTACGTCTTTTTTGAGTTTGGCTTAGTTATCCAAACAGATTGAACCTAACTTGTTCGGTTCCCGAGATACCAGGCGTTTTTCAAAATCAGCCATTTTCTTTAAACCGTTATAAGTCCGTTGCTATAATAGATAGAGAAAATATGTTCAGATATATTTTATATAGTTGTTTATCAAGGATACATTGACATGTTTATTTTTTTTAATATTTGATATACGAATTATTTAAAAAAGTATAGATTTTTTAATGGAACAGCCTGTATATCTTTAGGTATTTGAGTTGCATTTTGTTTTTGTCATATCTATATATAGATTAATATATATCTAACACACCAATACGTCACAAATACTAAAAATTCAGTTTTCGAGACCAAAAGTACCTTACACCGAACGTAGTAGGGGTGTGTCATTAAACATTAACATTAATTATTTAGTGCAAACACATATAAACCATGAAAACTATGATATGGAATACTTTATTCATTTAAATAAGAGAGAACAAAGGAAAAGCGGCCAAATGTATACAATAAAAACAACAATCAGTTAAAGTTTTAAAGCAAACACTCAAACTGGCCCCCATTATTGGCAACATATAGATTGCATCTTTTGCTAACACTTTGAATGGCATTTAAAATAATAATATTTGGTATGTCATTAATTATCTCAATGAAGTTATTTCTTAGCGCAGACACATCATTATTAGTTTTCTTATATAATTTACCCTTACCATCTCCCCAAAAGGAAAAATCTAGCGGTGTTAAGTCTGGTGAGCGTGCTGGCCACCGCACGGGTCCGTTAGTCCCTATCCATAATCCAATAATTCTGTTACGGCCCTAGTATCATGGGGTAGTATCTTAAATTACGAAACTGTTGATAGTATTAGTCGGCGACAGTTCGGTAGTTGGCGCTGTCGTCAATTGTAGTACTATTTGAAATCTTTATGTTAATGTGATGTTAATAAATTTTGATGTTGGCACTACGTATTTGTATATCTTTCTCGTGATGTCTCTGATGCTTTCTCAGTTTGTATCGGTTTTTATTATTATGATTTTGTAAGCAGCTATAAATATTCGTTGTTTTTTGAGTTTGTATATACAGCTTTAAGGACTATTATATGTTTATTAATAGTTGTACAGCTTTTTCTTAGGTAAATTGGTAATTTCCCACATGACATGAAAGTTGTCGGAGTCTAATGCCATTTTTGTTTATTAGGTTTCTCTGAAGATCTTTGTGTTTGTGGAGGATTGTGAAATTGTAAATTTGTATATATTAGTTATAAGAACAGTTTAAAGTGTAAAATAGTTCCGCCAGGTAAGTCTATCATTTTGCTGATTTATTTAAATGCCATTTCATGACATATTTTCAGTCAAGATGAGCAGACTAAATCCTTGTGTTGTATTTGCCTGCGACAATAGAAGTGACCCCGTCATTCATTCCCAGATCCGGAAAAGGAGTTGGCAAAATTTAATCGATGGCTTGCAGCCTGTCGAAATCAACGGTTAAATGTTCTGCCTTGGGAAACTGTGCGTCGGTCACATAGAATATGCCAGACATTTTGCCCCAGACATTGTTAGTCGCAGTAATCGTTTATTTAAAACAGCATTTCCAAAGCTGTTTAGGCCCGGTAAGTTCTTCTGTCTAAGGAAGGTAAATTTTGTGTATATCATACCTAATTGCTATTTTAATTTATTTTTAAGGAAATCTGGCTGATACTTCGTTCGACTTAATTTTGCATGTAACTGGCAGAACTTAAACATTGTTAAAGAAACATGTATATCTTAATATTAGTATAAGTTATATTTTAAATGTATTCGACTTGTGTAAACATTAGAGTATTATTAATAGTAATAGCTTACAAGATATTAATTACAGTAGGTGTTATCAGTTAAATAAAAAAATATCAATAAAACTTAGGTGATTAGGTTAAGATAAAATTTTAAATGGAAATACGAAATGTTATTTCGTCAATTATTACAATACATAAATAATTGTGTAAGTATATTTAAAATGTATCGTTATATTTTTTTACCTTCCTACAATAACTTGTGTTTCATATTACATGATCTACCTAAGAATAAAGAGTGAAAAATTTTAATAACAATAATAATTTTCAGATCTTTTGATTAAAATACTAAGAAGATCACTATATTTTGTAAGGGATAAGGCAGATTTGTAAATAATTTTTATATCTCGGTCGTAAGTAATAAGTCATTACTAACGACCGAGATGTAAAAATAATAATTTACGAATAATTCAAATACATAAGATTTAGGAAACAACATGCGTTCGAAATTCCCGGTTCGAAAAAACCTTGGCGACAGTTTTACAGATGGCTCTATACACTCTAATTTTATTATTACGTAGTTTCCCATCCATGGTGGAGGCAAGGTAGTGAGCAGTAGTGAGTAATGAAAAAATCCTATTGAATATAGTTAGAATACAGGAGAGAGTCATACTACAGTATAACCAGTATGGACATTAGACCAATTTTCATTGCATCGGTTTATGTGCGCAGAAGCGAATAGTTCATCTTAACAGTATGGCGGATTGTTTATGTTTTGTGTTTTGAGAAGAATTTTACGCTCATAATTATTTATCATGCTGTTTGATAAAGAAGTGTTCGGTATATGTTATACCATTTTTGTTTATATATGTAAATAGTGTAGTGCGTAACGTGTATATAGTATAGGAATAAGTGTAGTCAGCGAGGTACAAACTTTTCGTATTTTAGTTTGTTATATGTATCTTATTACTAAACCTTTTTAGCTTCAATATGCATGTAATAACATACTTTTAATATTACAACTTTTGCGCTTAACTTCCGTTAAACCTTCCAATTAAATTGAATAAATAATTATATTGTAAAAACAAGGGTATTATTTACAGTTGGTAGCATTTAGTTACTTTTATATATCACTACGATGAAGTTAGATACAGAATAAAGTGTTGCTAAGAAGACGGTGTGTATTTTATTCCCACCTACTCTGGAAATAAAAGTAAGCCGGCGAGGGTTACATTTCCTTTTTACAATTCAACGTTACTTTTTCAATTATCAAAATAATTACCATTTTTGCGGTTTCGCATACATTCAATTTTATTGATTTGGTCATCCTGTTAAGATGCCCCTAACATCACTGTATACTTAGAGGCTATTCAAAAATATACATAAAAGATCAAAGGTGCCGACAGAAATGTCCATGCTGGTTATACTGTGGTCATACGAAATGAATTTTGTTGACCAAAGTGGTAACTAAAAATGGCTGCCGCAATACGTGGCGTACCTAATTGTCTTGTACACGAAACTTCCGTTTTAACAATTAAAGTAATACTTGCCTCCTCTATACAAATCTTTAAGTTTTCATTCAAATGTTTTAAAAATTGGATTAACGTATGTATAATTTACGCAATCCAACTGTTGGCCAGTACTTATAGAGCCGCTTAAGGGTTAATGTGGCAAAATTGCTAAGTTGGGAGCACTAATAAACTGCATAGATTGATTCTAGCTGTTGTGGATTGTATAAACTTATTCGACTTGTAATAATAAACTCGTACTAGATAATAAGCTTTAATATTGTCAACTAACTAATACATCGTCATATTGTATATCTTAACGTCCATTTCTTGACTACTATTACTGAACTAAACAATGCACTAATAAAAAAGCGTGGTTTCTTTAAATTTAAAATTAACATAATGCCTTAACATTCCGCCCGCCTTGAAACATAGTGACATTTTCAATTATTATCGTTAATATGAACATTCGGTAAAGGGCAAATTTTATTAACACTTCTTTTTGTAACACCATCACTACCTGGGCGCAAACTTTCGATCCATCCGGGGTGCCACTGCGCTGAAGGTGTGTTGTCTTCTTTGATAAGAACGATGGACCCTGTGCTGATGGGGTTTTCGCTGTCCCTTTGCCATTTAACTCTTGTCTGGAGCTCGCTTAGATACTCTTTGTGCCAGCGACGCCAGAAGTGTGCGTTATATGTTGCAACCGCTGATAATGTTTCAAGCGATTCTCTGGATAGTCTCGTTTAGGTAGACTAGTTAGGCTTTTGCCAATAAGAAAGTGCCCGGGAGTAAGAGGATCTAAGGTATAAGAATCAGCAGTAAGAGGATACAATGGTCTGGAATTTAAAACCGCTTCAATTTGAGTTAATACGGTAGCAAATTGCTCAAACGTTATTATGTCAGCGTTACCAACCACTCTACGCAGGTGATATTTAATGCTTTTTATTCCAGCTTCCCAAATACCGCCAAAATTTGCAGCTCGAGCAGGAATAAAATGCCAAGATATACTATTTTTAGCTAAACAGTTACAAATATTTTGAGTGAAGAAGGGTGAGTACTGCTTTACCCTAGCTTCTGGTAAATGTCCCATTAAATATCTCACTGATCTGGGATGTGTTCTAAAACATGTTATGCAATTTCGAACCATCAATTTTGCTAAGTTACGACCAGCAACTGGCCAATAGCGTTCACGACCAGATACTAATAACATAGTAGGACCGTAATGTCCTAATCGTTTGTGCTCATGCTCGAAAATAAGTTAAGGAAATCTGTGGTTGGATGATATAATAATCGGGTTTTTCTACTAAAACTACAGGTAGGTACTATTTTGTAATCGGCCACCTACACGTATTATTAGGCCATCATCTAAGTACGGGTTCAAAGACAAAATGTTGCTTTTATTATTAATAGGTTTACTCCTTAACAAGTCATTATATTCTCGAGTGAATGCTACCCTTTGAGCTAAACGACATAATGCACTGAGAGAATACTCTAATTCACTCACAGTTAATGGTCCAGTTAACCTCGACTCTACATTAACCCTGCAGTTATTAGCAAATCTAAAACAATATGCAGCAACTCTTTGAAGAGTTGTCAAACTGGAATATCTCGAAAAGATATCAAAATTTATATTCACAACAGTGTTTGTCGAAGTTCGTTCTTCAGGCATCTTATCTTCTATTCGTTCGTCAACACTTTCAAGTTGCAAGAAATCTTCAGATAGCCAATATGGTCCTGACCACCAAAGTTCGGAATTTTGCAAGTCTTCAACATACCACGTGACACTATATCTGCCGGGTTTTCCTTTGATCTCACATGGTACCAGTCTTCGATATTTGTTAAGCGCTGTATTTCGCTAACTCGGTTGGCTACGAAAGTTTTCCATCGCTTAGGACAGGCTCGTATCCATGATAGCGTAACAGTAGAATCCGACCATAGATATTGCTTGTCGAATTGATTTTAGCGCTGTGCGTATTTTGTGTACTAATTGTGCTAGTAAAACTGCACTACAAAGCTCTAACCTAGGTAGAGATACTTGTTTGATTGGCGCTACCTTGCCCCTGGCACACAAAAGTCGCGAAACATATCTCCCGTTTTGTTTGCTGCGTATGTAAATACAAGCACCGTAAGCCTTTTCGCTTGCGTCCGCAAAACCATGTAACTCCAAAGATTCTCGGTTCGGGAGAACAACACATCTAGATATTTTTAGAACTATTATTTTCTGTAACTCTTCTCGACATTTGTACCAAATCCTTCGTATCTCTTCTGGTACTTGCTCGTCCCAAGAAATCTTCGCTTGCCACAAAGTTTGTATTAATAACTTACAAGAAATGATTATCGGTGCGAGTAATCCCAAGGGATCGAAGATTTGTGATACTTCTGAAAGAATTATTCGCTTCGTTGATAACCTTTCTTTTTCAGGAACGACCTTAGTAGCATAATGAATAATGTCACCTGTAGCGTTCCAACAGATTCCCAAGGTTTTATTTGTTTCATGTTCTCCAAGCTGTACTATACTTGAATCTAAATTCTTATTTATTTGAAAATCCGCACACAATTCAGGTTTATTGCACAACCATTTCCTCAATTCTAGTCCACTACGGCATAGAATTTGATTTACTTCCTGTTGTATCTTGACTAGTTCCGCCTTGGAATCTGCACCGAACAAAAAATCGTCTACGTAGAAATTGTTCCGAATAGCTTCACTTGCTGCAGGATATTCTGCTACATTTTCATTTGCACACTCATGTAAGCATCGGATTGCAAGGAATGGTGCAGACGCAGTTCCGTAGGTAACGGTGTTTAATTCATAACATTTAACGGGCCTTTTAGGATCGTCTCGCCAAAATATTCTTTGAAAACGTCGATGCTCAGGATCTATTAGAATCATCCGAT